>JAPFFP010000002.1:136715-164986 GCA_026153255.1 Solanum medicagineum
CCACCCCACCACCACTGCCACCCCCACCCCCTTAAGGGTTGTAACGAGGGTTCGTAGATCGACTTCAGAGTGTTGAATTTTTGGTTGAACAGGATGAGGAGGTTTTATGGATCGTGGTTGATGTTATAGGTCTTAGTTTGGCTTGTAGACCAAACTTTAGAAATTCAATTTTTTTCTATAAACAAACAGGTCGGATCGTCATGAGTAGTAGATTGATTCATGGTTTGATAGTTCATAAACTCAAAAATCTACTCTTATATTTAGTTCACATTGCATGTTTTCATGGGAGTTTTATTAAGCATCGAGTGAATTAGAGATGAAGAATTTCGATCAGAGTCTGCACGTAAAAATTTTTGTAACAATTTCCATAACCTTCGTCTTTATAGATATTAGGTGAGTGGATCCTCATTAACTTATATCAGTCTTAATTTATATCCTGAAAAAGTATATTGCGCCTCTTTTGATGAGAATTATACATCAAACTTCATGTAGTAGCTCACACGATTATATGTGTATTTTAGTATCTCCTCTGGTTGAACTTTCAATTATATGCATGATCAAGTACTCGATTATTCAATATAGCTTAATCAATTTTCATGTTATCCCGATAATCTCATAATACTTGTTGCATTCCTCATCTTTCAAGAACGATCTCATAATTTTTTTCATTATTTTACTTTCAGTTCAAATCGTTGAAGTTAGGTAGGGGTTTATCCTAGCAACATTTTTCAATTAATCAACTTAGGTTCAGTGTTTAAAATGATTTTAAATCATGTTTAGTGTCGTGCCAGCCATGAGGTTAGCTTGGGATCATCTGTACTTCTATGCATCATATCACGACTAAGGGGTAGTCTTGGATCGTGACATCATATTAACATAAGATTAACTAAATAAGTAAGAACATATATTAATTAATTAGGGTTAAATGGTAAGGAATTTAAATGAAAACACGCATTTATCGATTTAACGTAAATTAGTCAAAAAGTTTTTTTTTACTCAATTTCTCAACTGGTAAAGTCACTTTTTTCTCTTTAAAACAAGCATATGTTTTAATTTTATCCTATATATAATATATGGCATTAAAATACCTAAGAATATTCCACACAGATATAATATATAGTATTTTTGATATTAACCTATTTGGGTTCTAACTAAGCTGATCGTGTTGATCACAATATAAATCCTGGGTAGTATATCCTAATCGATTCAGGATCCGACTCTCAACCTTGACCCAAGACTCCATTCCTGATCCCGACTAGGGATACAACACTCGATCAAGATCTCGGACTAATCCAAGACTTAAATCTCCACCTCGAAACCCATATTCGAGATCTGATCTAGGAATCAAACTCCCAACCTTGACTCTAACACGGAACATGACTCTTTATCTCAATCTCGATCCGAGATTTGGCTCTTGATTTCAATATTGACTTCACTCCTAAGCCCTATTCGGGGCTAACAACTGACTACTTATTTTTATGGAAAACATTTTCTAGAAAAACGCTTTTCATGAGAATCTTTTTCTTTTTAATAAACACCCTAAAAAGAGAAAAAGATAAAAAGAATTGCTTGTATTCTTGGAGTACTCATTCTTTTACATAATAAGAATGCAATATATTATTTTTTGATATCAAATTAAAGATGATAAGAAACTTTTTTATAACAAAGGATTAGGGTGCATGACAATATTAGAACATTGGCTAAAAACAAGAAATTCCATGGAGACAACTTGTCAAATGACCATCATCCTTAAGCCATTTCTGTCATGCTACGAACTATTGTTCACCAATCTCTAGAGAACTCTCTTTCATATTTTCCTCCCATTTTTTTTTCATATATATACCATAAAAATACTAAGAAAATCTCCAAACACATAACAAAGTCAAAACTATTTTTATTCCATCAAAGTTATTCCCATACACTATAACCCCTCCCAAAACATTAGCTGCCATTAAGGCCGTCAGGCAAACTTCCCCGGTCAATGAACTCGTCAAGAACACCATTCCAGCTGTACCCATAAAACAAAACTGCCACGTCACCACGTTAACCATCATCATTAACCAGTAAGCTTTTTCACCCAAATCGAACACATTTTGGCCTCTTTTTTCATCTCCGAAAATCCTCCAGCTATACTCATTCCCAACGTGGCCAAAATCGGCTGCTAATTCCATCACCATCTGCATTTTGACAACCATAGAATAGCAATAAACTTTTTTATATATTTTTTCCATTAATGGGAGATAAAGAGAGAATAGTAATCCGGCAGCAATTGTCGAGAAAAATCCTATGAAGTACTTTGTTCTTGTCAAACCCTTTGGTTTGTCATGGCTCGAACCCAAAGCCAACAGGACCGAACTAAGGGTTAGTAAAATAACACAATTGAGATTCGCATATGTGACTTTTTGTTTAAATGACAAAAGTGATAAGAGTGAAGACTAATTGTGACGATAAAACAAGAGAATTCATCGAAACGGGGAGATAAGAATTGCCCCAAGAAAATAAAAGGTTGTCGGGACCTAAGAAGAAACCAATACAAATAGAGAGTAACAAGATTTTAGGAGTGAAATTTGTAAATGGTTTCTATGAGTTGATTTAAATACATAAAAAGGTAAATAAATAGGGAGCACTAAATGGGAGATAAAGAGAGAATAGTAATCCGGCACCAATCGTCGAGAAAAATCCTATGAAGTACTTTGTTCTTGTCAAACCCTTTGGTTTGTCATGGCTCGAACCCAAAGCCAACAGGACCGAACTAAGGGTTAGTAAAATAACACAATTGAGATTCGCATATGTGACTTTTTGTTTAAATGACAGAAGTGATAAGAGTGAAGACTAATTGTGATGATAAAACAAGAGAATTCATCGAAACGGGGAGATAAGAATTGCCCCAAGAAAATAAAAGGTTGTTGGGACCTAAGAAGAAACCAATACAAATAGAGAGTAACAAGATTTTAGGAGTGAAATTTGTAAATGATTTTTATGAGTTGATTTAAATACATAAAAAGGTAAACAAATAGGGAGCACTAAAAAAGGGAATCCAACAGATTGGACCAAAGTAGAAACCCATCTACTATCCCCTTTGTGATTAAGATAGAATTTTGAGAGTAAGGACAAATCGAACCAATAGAAAGTAACATATAGTTAATTACTACAAGAAACATGTGACGTTTCTTAGTAGTGTTTGTTTCTCTTGAAATTCGCGCCTGATCTTGATGAACTTGTTCTTGATGTAAAATTTCCATTGAATGAAAAAAAAAGGGACAAATAAATTTAGATTTGTCGTGGTGAATGAATGGGTTTTTTTTTGGTGATATATATAGGGTTTTGGCTATGAAAAAGTGTACTAGTGTAAAAAATTACTGTTTTTCCTTAATAGACACTTGACTATAAATTCTAAATCAGATTTTGAATATATATTTTTGAATATTTATTTAGTCATAAATTTTGAAAATTTATTCTAAAAAAAAAGTTCATATTTTCTTATTAGTTTTGGAGAGAAATTTCATTTTCATTCATAAAAGTTTAAATGTTTTTTCAAGTAAAATATATGTTCAACTTAATTTAAATTTCAGAAATTACAATTTCAAAAACTCGCAAATCTATAGTCAAACGGAAGCTTAGTTGATTCATTCAATAACAAGTCAAATTATACTTTCCTATTTTATCCTTAATATAAAACATTTAACTAATTTTCCTTTTTTGCTTTACCCTTAATGTAAAACAATTAAATAATTTTTCTTTTTTGCTTACAAAAGTTTTAGTTTATTCATTACTACATAAAGACTGAGAACATTCCAAGTTTATTAAATTTTTGTACCATTCTGACGTCATTCCTTAAAAGTTAAAATAGAATTTCAATTAGATTCTGTTGGTAAAAATTACGAAAATTACACCATCCTTACGTATAATTACTTTGATAATTATAGTAATGGGAAATTAGACATTGATCGATAGCTCATAGATACATAGACAAAACCAGAAAAAAAAAAGTTGTATCTCACCGTTTGAATGAATGTGTCATTAGACCAAGTGGTTTGCTTGGGAGCTAGTAATGATTTCTAGGTGCCGACCATGCCAAGGTACCTCTCGGGACATGACATAAATAAAATAAAATAAAAAATAAAAAATATTTAGACACATGGTGCCACATGTTAAACAACGTCACCAACTTATCTAGTTAAAGGTATCACATTAGCACAAAAAGTGCATGAGAATATAAAAAAATTAAAAAATTCAAGTGTAAAATAAAATAAATATTTACACACATGATGGCGACATGTGTTATACAACATCGCTAACTTATCTAGTTAAAGGTGACGTGTGGCGGCATCTGTTATACAACATCGTTAAGTTATCTAGTTAAAGGTGTCACGTCAACACAAAAGATATATGGAAATACATAAAAAAAAAGAGTTTGAGGGTAATAAGACCCTACTTAAATTTATATATGTCACTGGAATTTTGATATAATTCAAGGGGTACTTGTATCTATCCCTAAATCATTTAATAAATATATCCAAAAAAAATAGTGGAATAATTCAAATCCAATACACGGGGTGTAGATTAACATAATTGTCACTAAATATTTTTGTGTCAGGAAAAAAATTATTCCCACTAAATATCATTTTTATTGCGGTGTCAATTTGATATTATTTAAATTATGATTTTTTTATTCGAGAATCAAAATTCCATACCATCACAATTTTTACATTCAATCTGAACCGTCTAAACAACCTCCCCAAACAAAATCCATAAACTAGACATTAGTTTTTTTTTTTTTGGTTTCTCATCCGATATTTGAAGCCCGTGAAGTCCTGATTAAATCTGGATTGTGCACTGCAGGGTCCATTTGAGGATGGCGCTTTCAATAAAAAAAATTTCATACCCAAACCTCGAACCCGAGTCTTTAATTTTTGTTAAATGCTTTGAATATTTGTTTTGACCATTAATAAAAATGATTACTCACATAGATATATGTAGTCTAATGATAAATCTTAGTTTTACTTTTTTAAAAGCTTTAAATATTTGTTCTATTACCTCTCCACTCTTTTTTTTTAAAAAAAAAAAAAAAAATGGTGCGCCTTTTGTGCAGACGTGGTGCCTTCAATCAGGTAAGTTAGTTATGTTACGAGAGTGGGGGTGATGAGTGTAGAGAGTAGATGATTAATTTTTTTTAATCTTTAGTTTATTATGAAATTCAAAATCAGGTCAATCATATAAGATCATATTAAGTTTTATATTATTTTAATGGAGAAGCGTCTAAAATGCATTTAAAATAAGGAACTTGGTATAATATAGTTCTCTATCTAAATTATCGGTCTGGGCCGTAAGAAATAAGGATATTTTTAGCAAAAGATTGACATCAAAGGTATTTTGAGGGCCGAAAAATAGATGGAGAATAATTTTGTACAAATTCAAGTAATTGAGGGTCATTTTAGGCCTCTCTTCAAAAACTGAATGAAGGTAAATAATGAAAAGAAAAAAAAGAGAGTTTAAACTCGAGAATTTCTGCTTTTTAAAAAAAAATACATGTGTTGACTCGTTTAAATTTAAGATAAAGAAAATAAAATAGAATAAATATAAAAAAGTAAAAAATAAACAAACAAATAAAATAAATATTTATACACATAATGGTGGCACGTGTTATATAACGTCACCAACTTATCCAGTTAATGGTGATATGTGGTGGCACGTGTTATATAACGTCGCAACTTATCTAGTTGAAGGTGTCACGTCAACACAAAAGATATACGAGGATACAGAAAAAAGGAGTTTGAGGGTCATTTTAAAATAAAAGAACATTTCTTAGTCAAGTCCACTATATATACACTCACCAAATAAATCAAAGTTACATGCATTTAAATTAAGTTAATACACGTAATTATTTTTACAAAAAAGCTTTTTAGCAAGTTAAATCAAATGTCCAATTTAAAAAGTATTTAAATTTGATACTTTAGTGTTTGAAAAAAAAAAAACTTTAGATAATGCACTGTGTTGGTATAATCATCAAAATATAAAATCGAATGTATAATTTAAAATAATAAATTTAACATTATTAAAAGTTAGAGTCCCCAATAGAATTGACAAAAAAAAAATTATATCCAAACCAAGTAAGTATATTTATATTTCATCTAGTTCACTTTTATTTTACTTGTTCATTGTTTCGAAAATAATTTTTCATCTTTTCTTATTATTTTTAGTGTATTAATAAATAATAATTAATTTTTTTCTATTTTATTCTCACTATTAATTATTTATCCCTAAAATTATTTTCAACTTTAAACTATACATCAATTTAATATGAGCATTATATAAACTCATATTGACCATTTTTTTTAAGGGATACATTATTAATGGGGTATTTAATTACTACAAGAGAATAGATTATAAAGTAAAAGTGAAGTCAAGTTTAAACTTAGTGGCCTTAATTATTTTTTGACATTTTTAGTTTTGGCCAAATTAGATAAATGAAGAAAACAAAACCCTCAAATTAAAACAAACTCACTTTTATTAAAAAATCTAATTATAAAGAATTATCTGAGAACATTGATTCATAATTCATAAATAAAATAAGGACTTGTCAAATCATGACCATCATGCGATACAATTTTTATCATGCTATGGACTGTTGATCATCCATATCTATAGAACATTTCTCCTTTTCCTTCTTCTCATCGTCCTTCCTTTTCATATACATTTCATATAAATATGAAAAAAAATCTCCAAACACATAATAAAGTCGAAACTATTTTAGTTCCACCAAAATTATCCCCATATATAATAACCCCTCCCAAAACGTTAACAACCATTAATATCGTCATGCAAACTCCGCCGGTCAATGAACTTGTCAAGAACACCATCCCAGCTATACCCATAAAACAATACTGCCATATCACCACGTTAAATGGAGTTTTGTTTTATGGGTATAGTTGGGATGGTGTTCTTGACAAGTTCATTGATCGGGGGAGTTTGCATGACAGGGTTGATGGTAGCTAATGTTTTGGGAGGGGTTATAGTGTTTGGGGATAATTTTGGTGGGATTGAAGTAGTCTCGACTTTGTTATGTACTTGGAGATTTTCTTTATATTTGTATTGGATGTATGTGTGAAGAAGAAGGAGAAAAGAAAGATGGTTCTTTAGAAAAGTTGATTAATAGTGATAATAATGATGTTGATGATTCACGAGAGGAAAACAGAGATTGTAACACATAATTTCATGAGTATGATGATTTACATAAGTATTTTTACGTATTTATCTTTGTTCCTTTTCATTCTTGATTAGATGTTTGATTCGAGTTCACAGAACAAGCTTATTTGGTTGAGTCCAGGCTCCAAGAAACAAAAAGACTTCTAATAGAGAGTGTTTTCTCCTTTAGTAATTCTTATGCAATATATGAATTGAATTGGTGGGCCGATAAATATCGAATAGTTATTATAAAATCAATTATATGAAAAAAAAAATTGAATGGCACCTTCAACCAGGTAGGAATGGCAAAATTTAAGCTCAACCTGCTTAATTCGACCCAACCTGTTGAAGTTTAAGCGGGTTAATAATCTGCCCAATTGTTAGCTGAACCCATCTCAACCCATTTAAAATTGGGTTGATATGCAACCCGAATTGACTAGAGAGAGATCTTGCTAAAATATTTTCAAAGCACTTTTTTTTAGTTTGATATGTTTTATATAGCCATAATAAAGAAAAATATAATTTAATTGAATACTAAAATACTGAAAAAGAACAAATAAAATAAGTAAACTTAGTAAAAATTGGGTCGGGTTGGGTCTTGACCCACTCTATAATCCATTACTCAACCCGTTTTGACCCAACCCATTTTGACCCAAGCAAATTTAACCCACTATAACCCGCTCAAATTTGAACCAACCCACTCAATTGTCACCTCTACAATCAGGTAAGTTAATTGCATTTCTACAACACATGCCTATCACATGCATAGATATTCTTTTTATCTTTTAAAGAAATATTAAATTTTTTTAATTTTTTTAATAATCATCCATTTTTCTTTATCTTGTATTTAGATTAAGTTAATACACGTATGTTTTTTTTAAAAAAAAAAAAATCTTTTTAGCAAGTTAAAATCGAATGTCTAATTTAAAAAGTATTTAAATTTGACACTTTAGTGTTTGAAAAAAAAAAATAAAACTTCAGATAATGCCCTATGTTGGCATAGTCATCAAAATTTAAAATCACATGTCTAATTTAAAATAATAAATTCAACATTATTAAAAGTTACAGGTCTCCAATAGAATTGACAAAAAATAAAAAATTAATTAATTATACCCAAACCACAAATGATTATATTTATATTCCATCCAGTTCACTTTTATTGTATTTGTGCATTATTTCAAAAAGAATTTCACCTTTATTCATACTTTTAGCATACCAATAAAGGATTTTTTTTCCTATTTTACTCTCAACATTAATTACTTATTCCCTTAAATTATTTTTAAAGACTCGAAACTATACCTCAATTAATTTGAGTACTCATATTGACCATTATTTTTTTAAGGGATACACTTCTTAATAGTGTATTTTAATTACTAAAAGAGAATAGATTATAAAGTAAAGGTGAGGTCAAGTTTAAACTTAGTGGACTTAATTATTTTTTTACATGTTTTGTTTTGGTCAAATTAGATCAATGAAGAAAACAAAATCCTCAAATTAAAGCAGATTCACTTTTATTAAAACATCTAATTACAAGGAATTATCTTAGAACATTTACTCATAATTCATAAAAATAAGAATTAGTCAAATCATAATCATCATGCATTACGATTTTTATCATCTACGAACTGTTGATCATCAATATCTATAGAACCTTCTTCCTTCTTATTCTTCTTCTCATCGTTCTTCCTTTTCATATACATTCCATACAAATAGGAAAAAAAAATCTCTAAAGACATAACAAAGTCGAAACTATTATAGTTTCACCAAAATTATCCCCATATACTATAGCCCTTCCCAAAATATTAACGGCCATTAACGCCGTCATGCGAATTGCCCCGGTCAATGAACTTGTCAAGAACATCATCCCCATTGTACCTATAAAACAATACTATCATGTCACCACGTTAAATGGAGTTTTGTTTTATGGGTACAACTGGAATGGTGTTCTTGACAAGTTCATTGACTGGAGGAGTTTGCATGACGACGTTGATGGCAACTAATGTTTTAAGAGAGTTTATAGTGTTTGGGGATATTTTGGTGGGATTAAAATAGTCTCGACTTTGTTATGTGCTTGGAGATTTTCTTCGTATTTGTATTGGATGTATATATGAAGAAGAAGGAAGAGGAGAAGGAGAAAAAGAAATATGGTTCTTTAGAGAAGCTGATTAATAGTGATAATAATGATGATGATGATGATGATTCACGAGAGAAAATGACAGAGATTGTAGCGCACAATACATGAGGATGATGATTTCCGTGTCAAGTCTTGTTTTTGTTAGCAGTAATAGTTTGTCACCATGCATTTTTATTTTAGTTTTGTTGTTGAACCAATGTTCTAATATTGTCATGTATCTAAATTCTCCATTTGAAAACAATCTCTTGTAATAACCAAAAAAGAGAATGGAAAAAAAAAAAGAGTTGAGAAGAAAACAGTTTTATTTTACATAAGTATTTTTACATTATTTGTCTTTGTTCCTTTTCATTCTTGATCGATTAGACGTTTGACTCAAGTTCACAGAACAAGCTCTTTTGATTGAATCCAGGCTCCAAGAAACAAAAAAACTTCTAATAGAGAGTGTTTTCTCCTTTAGTAATCTTACGCAATATATGAATTAAATTAGTGAGCCGATAAATATCAAATAGTTATTATAAAATCAAATATATAATTGAATGGCACCTTCAACCAGGCAAGTTGATTGCATTTGTACAACACGTGTCTGTCACATGCGTAGATACTTTTTTTAAAAAAAATATTAAATATTTTTAATTTTTTTTATAATCGTCCATTTTTCTTTATCTTGTATTTAAATTAAGTTAATACACATATTTTTTTTAAAAAAAAAAAACTTTTTAGCAAGTTAAAATTGAATGTCTAATTTAAAAAGTATTTAAATTTGATACTTTAGTGTTTGATTTAGAAAAACAAAAAACCTTCAGATAATGCCTTGTGTTGGCATAATCATCAAAATTTAAAATCACATGTCTAATTTAAAATAATAAATTCAATATTATTAAAAGTTATAGGTCTCCAACAGAATTGAAAAAAAATAAAAAATAAATTAATTATACCCAAATCAAGTAACTATATTTATATTCAATCTAGCTCACTTTTATTGTACTTGTTCATTATTTCAAAAATAATATTTTACCCTTATTGCTTTTAACACATCAGTACGATAATATATTTTTTTTAACTTTACCCTCAACATTAATTACTTATTTCTTTAAATTATTTTCAAAGACTCAAAACTACACATCAATAAATATGAGTATTATATAAAGTACTCATATTGACTATTATTTTTTAAGGGATACATTCTTAATAGTGTATTTAATTACTAAAAGAGAATAGGTTATAAAGTAAAGGTGAGGTCAAGTTTAAACTAAATGGCCTTAATTATTTTTTACACTTTATTTTTGGTCTAATAAGATTAATGAGGAAAACAAATCCTCAAATTAAAGCAGATCCACTTTTATTAAAAAATTTAATTATAAGGAATTATCTTAGAATATTAATTCACAATTCATAAATAAGATAAGGACTTGTCAAATTATGATTATTATGCGTTACGATTTTTGTCATGCTACAGACGTTGATCATCAATGTCTAGAACTTTCCTCCTCCTTCTTCTTCTCATCGTCCTTCCTTTTCATATACATTTCATACAAATACAAAAAAAATCCCCAAACACATAATAAAGTCGAAACTATTTTAATTCCACCAAAATTATTCCCATATACTATAACCCCTCCCAAAACATTAACGGCCATTAACGCCGTCATGCAAATTCCCCCGGTCAACGAACTTGTCAAGAACACCATCCACCTGTACCCATAAAACAAAACTGCAACGTCTCCCCCCTTTAAACATTACCGTCAACGAATAAGCTTTTTCCCCTAAATCAAACATATTTTTGGCCTCTTTCTCTATCTCTGAAAAGCCACCATCTATAATCATACCCAACGTGGCCAATATCGTGGCTGCTAATTCCATCACCATTTGCATTTCCATAACCATAGAGTAGCAATAAACTTTTTTATATATTTTTTCCCTTAATGGGAGATGAAGAGAGAACAACAATCCAACACCAATAGTCGAGAAAAATCCTACAAAATATTTTGTCCTCGTTAAACCCTTAGGTTTATCATGACTCGAATTCAAGGCCAGTAGGACCGAACTAAGGGTTAGTAAAATCACACAACTGAGATTCGCGAATGTAATCTTTTGTTTGATTATGATGACAGAAGTGATAAGAGTGAATGCTAACTGTGACGATAGAAGAAGAGAGCTAGTCGATATGGGGAGATAAGAATTGCCCAAGAAAACAAAAGGTTGTTGAGACCTAATGAGAAACCAAAATACAAATGGAGAGTAAAAAGATTTTAAGAGTGAAATTTGTAAATGGTTTTCTATGAGTTGATTTAAAAACATAGAAAGGTAAGTAAATAGGGAGCAATAGAAGAGGGAATCCAACAGATTTGACTAAAATAGAAACCCATTGACTATCCCTTTTGTGGTTAAAATAGAATTTTGAGAGTAGAGATGAAGAAATCGAACTAACAAAAAGTAACATGTAGTTAATTGCTACAATATGTAACTTTTGTTAGTGGATGCACCAGCACTATCATTTATTTTTCCTTGAATATTTTGAATCATCCAATCCCTTAAAATTCCAAATTGATCTTGTTCTTCCTATCCAAGAAACTCCATTTAATTTTTAAAAAGTAGAAGAAAGATCAATGAATATAATGGAGGGGGTTTTGGTGGGAGTATATATAGTGGCTTGGAATTATGTTTATTAATTGTTAATTTTGACTAAAGAGAAAAAATATTTAAAGCTTTTTCACAAATTAAAATCTTATGGCTTTTGGATTTTGCTTGCCTAAATGAAAATGTGTTTAAATTTTCTTAACTAAATTTGAAAGTAATTATCAAACCACAAAATAAAAATATTGATTAAATATGTTTATTAAGTTTTATTTTTATAAAATATTAAAGGAAGATGTCATGCCATTGATAAATTCTTTTAGAAAAAACAAGAATAAACAATTTTGAAATGTTTATCTTAAAAAACTCATATATAAAGTATGAACATAAGTTATTTTAATAAAATATATGCCAAAAAAATGGTGTAAGAATCCAAACCCAATACGTGGGGTGTAAATTATTTAAAAGGTTTTTTAAAAAAGAATTACTCCCTCGAATTTAAAAAGAATGATCTCTTTTCCTTTTTAATTTATTTCAAAAAGACTTACCTTTTTTTTGATAATATTTAATTTGACTTCTACGTGACATATTTAAGTTCAGAAGATCAAAAGATATTTTGATACATCTGATATAACTTAAGAACCACAATTTTTTTAAAAAAAAAAATTGAAACATACAAACTAGACCATTTATTTAAAACGGAATATATAGTCCCTCACTCTAGAGTCCACCTTTTTATATGAACTCACCAAAAGCATCTTTTCCCGATAAGAAGCCCCCTACCCCCGTTCATCCATCCACACCAAAATCCAGTTTTTCCTTGTTCTTTCTTCCTTCCTTCCTTTCTTTCTTCTCATTCAATAGAATTCCTATCCCAACAATCACCCCAAGAACATAATGATCAGACAGGAAATTTGAGAGAGTTGATAATCATTGACACCAAAAGAAGTGGTGAAGTAGTCCAAATCCAAAATCATGACCAAAAAGAAGAAACAAACATGACTAGTGACAAAAAATGTTACATGTTTCTTCTAGGAATCAACTAGATATTACTTTTCGTTGGTTCAGTTTCATCATTTCTACTCTCGAAGTTCTATTTTAATCACAAAAGGGATAGTAGATGGGTTTCAACTTGGGTCCAATCTGCTGAATTCCCTCTTCTCTTGCTCCCTATTTACTTACCTTTCTATGTTTTTAAATCAACTCATAGAAAATCATTTACAAATTTCACTCCTAAAATTTTGTTACTCTCTATTTGTATTGATTTCTTCCTAGGTCTCAATAACCTTTTATTTTCATGGGGCAATTCTTACCTCCCCGTTTCGACGTATTCTCTTATTTTATCGTCACAGTTAGTCTTCACTCTTATCACTTTGTCATTATTGTCAAGCAAAAAATCACATACTTGAATCTCAATTGTGTTATTTTACTAACCCTTAGTTCTGTCCTATTGGCCTTGTGTTCGAGCCATGACAAACCAAAGGGTTTGACGAGTACAAAGTATTTTATAGGAGTTTTCTCGACAATTGGTGATGGATTATCGTTCTCTCTTTATCTCTCGTTAATGGAAACAATATATCAAAAAGTTTCTTGCTATTCTATGATTGTGGAAATGCCGATGGTGATGGAATTAGCAATGAAGATTTTGGCCACGTTGGGCATGATTATAAATGATGGCTTTTCAAAGATGGAAAAAGAGGCCAAAAAAGTGTTTGATTTGGGTAAAAAAGCTTACTGATTAGCGGTGATGTTTAACATGATGACGTGACAATTTTGTTTTATGGGTACAACTGGGATGGTGTTCCTAAGAAGTTCATTGACTGGAGGAGTTTGCATGACGGTGTTAATGACATCTAATGTTTTGGGAGGGGTTATAGTGTATGGGGATAATTTTGATGGAATTAAAGTAGTCTCGACTTTGTTATGCGTTTGGGGATTTTCTTCATATTTGTATTAAATGTATATAAAAAAAAAAAAAGGAAGAGAAGAAGGAGAAGAAGGAGGATGATTCTTCAGAGAAGCTTATTAATAATGATAATAATGATGATGATGATTCACGAGAGGAAATGACAGAGATTGTAACGCACAATTCACGAGGATGATGGTTTTCGTATCAAGCTTTATTTTTATTAGCAGTAATAGTTTGTCACCATGCATTTTTATTTTAATTTTGTTGTTGAACCAGTGTTCTAATATTGTCATTTATCTAAATCATCCATTTGAAACAATCCCTTGTAACAACCAAAAAAGAGATTGAAAAAAAAAGGAGGGAATTAAGAAGAAAAGAATTTTATTTTATATAATTATTTTTACATTATTTATTTTTGTTCTTTTTCATTCTTGATTAAATATTTGATTAGAGTTCAAAGAATAAGCTCGTTAGCGTTGGTTGAGTCCAGACTCAAAGAAATAAAAAAAAACTTCTAACAAAGTGTGCTTTCTTCTTAGTAATTCTTACACAATATGTGAATTGAATTAGTAAGCTGATAAATATCGAATATCGAATTATTTTTACAAAATAATATAAAAATATATCAACCAAGCACAAATAAATAGAATTATTTAGATCTTTCAATAAAAGAAGATCTACTTTGAGGATTTTGTTTTCTTCATTGATCTTATCATTAGCACAAATGACTTAAATCCAAATCCATTAGTTCGAGAAGGGGACAAAAAGATAAATATTTGAATTTTGTAAAATAATTAAGGACATTAACTTTAAATTATAAGTGAAAAGAAAAAAAGAAAACTCTTTTTTTGAGTAATTATAATTGATTATAACTCAACTAGTGGTGTCAATTCAACCATGAATTTATAAATAAGTGAATTATTAATTGGCTTAAGGATTATTTAGATTAAAATGGGCTAAAAATACGACCATAACTCAACTAATCTAAGAATTACTAAATTTTTAAATTTTTTTTAATAAGTTGTTTGAGTACATAACTTTTTCCTTGTTTATGGCCTATATATATGTATTTTTTTTTTTTTTACAAAAACTCTTTTTAAAAATATTTTAGACAAAGTTTTTGGGTCTATTTAAAAGATATATTTGTACATTTTTTAAATGAGTTAAATTAAACAGATCGAAATGGACTGAATTAATTAATAAAATTAATGGGTCTAATTTAATGGCCTGATTTTGTTCCCCCTAAACTTGGTAAAAATTTCAGGGGATATCCTATCTTGATCGTCCCATTTAAATAATATTCACCCTATTTATTTATTTATTTATTGCACAAATATATATTATTAGACAATTTTCAAGTTAAATAAAATACTTTTTTTCTACTATTTTTAAACACATACGATTAAAACTTTAGCTAATTTTACCTTCTTTTTACATGTATGGACTGAGGTGCAAACATATATACAAAAACTCAATGAACGTTTAACTAATATTTACATTTGCCTCAATAAAAAATATTCAAACTTTAATTTTATCTTTGCAAGTCATATAAATACTAAACATCAAGTGAAAAATACATTTGATGTTTAGCCATCACAATGAGTGTCTGAAATTAACAAGCTGCAAACACAATTATCTGACCTTTTATTTTCAAAGTACATAAATTTAAAAAGAAATAATTATAAAGTGAATATTAATTAAATGACGATATTAAAACTCGCTATTTGAGCTTTTTTCTTAAACTCTCAAAAATGACAAAAATTGTAAAGCACAATTGTTAATGTTGACCAAGTATTCTTTTGCTTTTTATAAAACAATGTCCTAAAATTGTCATGTACCTATTTAGAGCTGTCAATCCCAGCTGGTCCACCCTACTTCATATAGACTTTGGAATTGACGGGTCAGACTAAGATGACTCATTTTTGTTGTGGGCCAGTAAATAGCTAACTCATCCCATCAAGGCGTGGGTTGTGAGCCTTACGGGCCAATTCACATTTTTAAAAGTATATTTTTAAAATTAATTTTAATTAAATTATGATTTAAAAATATTAAAATAAATAGCAATAAGACAATATTACATGATATTGGTATTACTATTGTACATTATAAAAACATAATTTGTATCTAAATTTTAATATGTAAAATTTTTAAATGAACTTTGAGTTTGAATTCTTATTCTTTTTAATACTTTATGTTTTTTTAATTATTTTTTAATTCGACCCACCAGCCAACCCAACCCAACCCACGAGTCGACACAACCCATATTGCAAAAGTCTCACAAATTAGCAGGGTTATCGGGCCAAACTAAAAAGCCTATTTTTTAAATGGACTTCCTATTTTTTAAATGGACTTCAACAATCTTAGTCCAGCCCTACCAAAACATGAGTTAGATTAAGTCGACTCAACGAACGTAACCCATATTGACAGCTCTATATCTATTAACTTAAACCTTAAATATAATACCCAAATCTTCCATTGAAAGACAATTCCTTGTAACTAACAAAAAGGAAAATAGAAGACAAAAACCTAAAAAAAGAGGAAGTTTAATGATTTCCAATTCATCTTTAATTCACTATTTTGGATCAAATATAATTAGTTGAATAAATTTTTTCATCAATCAGATATTTTGAATTTGAATCATGTTAACTGAAAAATCTCTAATAGGGGGTACAATTATCCTTTTATTAAATTTTGTTATGCGACATAAATCTTGATTAGTCGTGTCAATAGATATCAGCTAAAAATATAATTATAAAAAAAAACACATCAGATTTATTATTTACAATAATAAATAATTGTAAAATTTACCTTGTGGAAGAACGCTAATTGTTGAAACCCTTATTTATGAATCTAACGTGTATAGCATATGTGAGATAAAAATGTAGGACATACAGATCGACTCCAAGCTATGACATTTTCCTCCGGCTACGACTAGCACATCCAGAGCCCAATGTCTTACTGTGGAAGAAGGAATAACGAATAAGAATAAGAAGAAGAAAGGCAATAGAGGCGAGTGCAATCAAGAGAAAAAGGACTCGCTGATGATGAATAACATGAATAGCACGAGAAGAACAATAACAACGGAGGATACTTATTAGCCAGAGCAGAAAAAAGAGATTTTCGTCGTTCAGCCGAAAGGACTCAAACATCGTGTGGAAGAAGAAACATTGTTGAGTAGAAAACCCTATAAAATAGGGATTCTTCCTTTTATCTGAACTGGGCTTGGGTCGCCTCCGTATCTTGCAGCAAATGGTTTCCTTTAGTGTTTTAATCCAGGTCAATAATATGAGCCATGAGCCCAAATTAATTTTAGAAAAAAAAAAAACTCATGAAATTCTTAGCTATGCAATTTGTCACTTATTTCTAGTTAATTCATTGCTCCTAACTAATTGAATTTTCTTATAATTCAATGTTAAATATGAGATTAACATGAGATCTAATTATTGTGCGACTAATGAACTTAAGCCTATATATTTTCTTATAATTCATAGCTAAATATTTTTTATTCCCCCTATAAACACTTATGAACCATAAATAAAATCCACTTTGAAAGAAGTTATTTCTAAACTTAACAACATTTTAAACATCACTAAATTTCTCTAATTCTACTTTAGCCTTATTTTTAAGTCGAATAGACAAAAAAGAAATAATTACGTAAATAAGTAAACATATACTAATTAATTAGCTGATATAGTTATAGTTTGAATTAATTATGACTCTCGACAAGTATATAGCTATAATTACAATTTGAGTTTTATATAATTTACGCCATCATACAAATTATACACGATTATATAAAAATTGTGTCCGAATCAAATTGTATGATAAAATATACGAATACTGCAAATTATCTAGCGAATTATATAAAAATTATGCATGAATTGTATAGCGAATTATACAAATATTATATAAAAATTATAAATCATATAAATATATATAAATATTATATGAATTATATAAATACTATTATAACAATAGTTACCAAATATAATTATCAAATTAAATATTTTTTCTTGTCTTATTATCCTTTGCTGTTACCAGCTCTAAACCGCAAGCAAATGCTTTATCGCAAGTAAATATAGCAAAAGTCTCCAATGGCGCTTCAACTGCCAATATTCCCAACGCTGTCTTCTTCACACTGCAAAATTTGCGCAGTTTCCTTTACTCATAAGCGCCTTTTATCTTCACCCAATGTACAGTTTTTTGGATTTAGCTGTAGCAGAAGCAGAAGCAATTCTTTGTTGGTGCCTCTGTTTGTGAGTAAAGAAGACACCCAATTGACCAATGAGGAAGAAAGTGACGTTTCTACTGTCCAACAAGATGAAGATGACCCAGATCCTGAATCCCTTGAATACGTTTCTCAAATTAAACGAGTTCAGTCACTTTACTTACTTGTTTGGCTTTTACCCAATTCAGATTGTGTGGTTTCTGATGTATATAGGGTTCTGAATTTTGTAGGTGTTGGAGCTTCTAAAGAGGAATCGGGATATGCTGTTCGGTGAGGTGTGAATTTACTTTCAGTCATTTCACTTTTGCACAATTTTTAAGTTTATTCAGTTGTTTGTAGAGGCGGAGTTAGAAATTTAAGAGCAATTGGGGGTGCCCAACTCATAATATATGTACATGAAGAAGCTAAAATTTTGGCCTAGCTAAACAGTGTAATTTTCGGACTAGTTTGTAATGCTTTTTGCACCATTTCAGTGTTTCTTCAGCTAAAATGTTATCTGAAAGATGTTGTTTCTACTCCTTGTTTAGTACAATATCGACCGTGTTATTACAGCTAGAGCTTAGTTACATTGGCTTTCTATGATAGAGGCTTGCTTCTTCAAGTTCAAGTTCCGGTTGTTACTTTTTGGTTTGATAGAAATAGGTGCTTGCAGCTTGCTTAAATATCTACTAAATGAGCCTTCATTGCACATGTGGGATTACCTAAGTAATGAAACCAATACCTGTCGTTTTACATAGAAAATGGTATGTTGAAGTATTTGAAGTGGACAAACAATGATCATACACTATCGAGTTTCATGCCATCATGAGTACCAGTCTGGTGTTTACTATGAGGTCTTTTTCTTTTTTTCAATCCAGAACTTGTAGGTCCTCGTAGGAATAAGTGCGAGATTTAGAGAAGTGTAGATTGAAAGAACCTTAATTTGTTTGTTTGCCTTTAGGTACTGAAATGAAATGAACCTGAATAGAGTGGAATGATACTAAAGATTTTCATAGTCCACACCAACTTGGGATTGAGGAATAGTTGATTGATTGGTAGACTGTTTTAGTTAACTAGCTGAACGGGGCAATTTAAATGTCAAATTGTTGTAGATTGACTAACTCCTTTGGGTTTATTGCAGGTTAAATTGACTATAATGATTGAAGATCCCAGGGATATTGAGCGAAGGCGGCTGCTTGGCATTGACGATGAAAATGCACCAACAAGGGATGACTTAGCTGCCTGTTTAGAAGAAGTAAGTATTTCCTCTGCAGTGCCTTAAATCAGTGTTGACCGATTTATATGGTTTTTTCACTTGGGAGGCTTCTCCCGTACTATGTTTCTTGTTGCTGCTATCAATGTTGTGCTCTGGTTCGGGAAGTGTGACCTGAAACTATGATTTGGACTACTAAGCCAACATATCTCTTGGTACCAGATGGTTACCTGAAATATAGGACATCTAGTTAGAACGATCATCTGCTTGTGATTCAAGCGTAATTGATAAATAGATTGAAGATGATATTTGAGGTTTTGTTTGTGAAGACAGATGTGATAGCCATGCAATTTCCAAATATTAACAAAGATAAGATTTCAGCATGATAGATGCATATTCATATATTCTTACAATTTGATGGTTGAGTCGAACTAGCAGTTTGGAGAAAATAGGAAAATGATCTAAATAGGTATCAGCGAATCATATAAATAAGTTATAAGAGAAATTTTTGATGTTCTCAAGTCAAGGAAGACAAATTAAATATCAACCCCTCCGTCCCAATTTATGTGATGGTGTTTGACTAGCCATGGAGTTTAAGAAATAAAGATAAGACTTTTGAAATTGTGGTCTAAAATAAGCCATAGATATTTGGAAGATTTTTGAATCGTGTTGATTACATACGTCAATATTGCAGGCCTGCGTCGAAGATTTAATAACATCACATCTTTAAAGTGAAAACATGTATAAAATGAGACAGTGAAATAACAAAGAATTTCGAAGCTCTTTGTTTTCTTGTTTCTTGCTCACCTATAGATTTTCAATGAGTTTTATATGCATAGATATAGATCAGATTGTTTCTATTTGAATGTAAAAGAAGCATCTTTGTTGGACCAAATCACTATCTATTGAAATGCTACTGTTCTTTGATCAACAATCAACTGAAGGATAAAGGCTTTGGTTGTCTTTAGAGCTCTTATTAGTTTTTTTTTTAATCTCTTAATGTTGCAGTCCATGGTTCTAAGTATGTATTTCCTGAGGCCTTGCTAAAAATCCTTTATTATTATCTTTTTGTTTAAGATAAATGAAGGGAAAGTACCAAAAGATCGGGTTGCTCTGCAGATGCTTGCGGAAGAGATGAATTCATGGCCTAATTTGGAGGTACTACTGTGGCCTCAAAGGTTTCTTCTGCACAATTTTACAATTAAGCATGATAGTAAATGCTCAATGTTCATCTTCCATTCTGTGATAGGACGGACAGAAAAACCACTTCCTTTTTTAGTTTGGGAGGGAAAAAGAGCCTGTGAAGTAGTAAAAATTCTCTATAAGTTTGCTTGTTTGTTTTCTTCCATAGCTTGATTCGGCCAACAAATGCATTATTAGGTTCCCTTATGTCTCAATGTGATAACAAGTTAATACTTCTTTAACTAGACTCTTTTCTAGTACTCTGATTGAGCTAAAGGTTAATGGCCTCTCGCAAGAAGTTTATTGTTTGTTACGTTTTAAATGAGGGATGTACACTGCTTGGGGAGAAAAATCTCAGATTTTCAAAAATTTGACCTATAAGTCGAGTTCTTTACTAATTAAAGTTAGCTTGACAGGTTTGGAGATATGTTAGTTAAACTATATCAGAATACACCAATCAACAAAAAGCAAATTGTAAACCATCCCGTCCATGGTGTTGAATTTAAAACTTTCAGGCCCAAAGTCAGATATTGCTGATCAAAATGAAATCTTTTAATTGCATTGGAATTTTTAACACTGATTTATTAGTTGAATAGTTTCTCCTCAAGTTTCATTTCAGGATAGTTTTATATCTTTCCCAAACCATTTGCTGCTTTTCTGGAAAGTAGAAGAAATCAATTCTTTCATTTAACATTTTAAATGAGGGATATACTATTTTCTTTCATGTATTAAGATTTTACATGATCTGGACAATTCCATTTACAAATAATAAATTTTTTTTTTCATTTCTTGGAATCGAATGAGATTCCTTAATTGATTTTACATCCCCTGGGAACGCGATGTCTTTGTAGTGGCACCACTTTTAATCATTTGGACAATTAGTAGTTATACTATATTCTTGTTGGATTTAGGTTGAAGCCTCAAAGCAAAATAAGAGCAGATCCCTGTATGCAAAAGCCACAGACACTGGTATTGATCCAAAAGAGGCTGCTAAGCGGCTCAAAATTGACTGGGATTCAGCAGCTGAGATTGAGGAGGCATCTGATAGTGACGAACCAGACATTCCTCCAGCTCTGGTTAGTCAACGAAACAATGCTTTGATATTTCTCTGGTTATTCCTCTTGTTCTGATTGTTCATAACGCTGGCTCAGTACTGTTTCCGATAATTAGCTTGCAATTTCATGGGAGTATGTTAACTGCACCAATTTTACATGTTATTATGTGAATAGCTGGCAAAACTAGTAGTTCACTTCTCTTGAAAAGTTAATAGTATCAGGTCATGACTAATAGCCTGTTTGGCCAAGTGAAGCATCTGGGAAGCCAAAGTACCCTTTTTTGTAAAAATGCTTATTTTAGAGAATTAAGGTGTTTGGCCAAGCCAAAAAAAGTAGTTTCCCCTGTAAGCATTTTTGGAACCTTAGCCATGCATAAATTGCTGCTATAATATCCTATTAAGTTCTTTTCAAATTGAGTATTCAAACACCAATTGCTACTTTCCAAAGGTACTTTTTTTAATGACCATGGTGTCCACGCCAGCTTTCATGCACCTCACATTTTAAAGGTACTTTTTTGAAAAGCACTTCTGAGAAAAATCATTTTTCAAAATAAGCAGTTTTGAAAGATTGGCCAACAGGCTAGGCTATAGGTCAAGTTCAGCTGGTAGCCCAGAAAAATGCTAGCTTCATGAAAGATTACGATCCCGGTAGAAAAAATCATTGTTGTAAAGAGCTCAAATTTTTTCAGATGTATTATAATGTAGCTCCATCAAATAGTGACTCACAGAAGAATCTCTTAACTGTATGTTTTAGTTTTAGATGATGTGCTTATTGGGACGACACTTGATCAGAAAGTCCAATTGTAATTATGGAACTTGGGTAGATATGTTGCTGTCATTACCGCTTCATTTGGAGCTGGTTCTGACGAGGGACATTTCCGTGCAGGGATATGGAGCGTTATACTTGGTCTCTGCATTTCCAATCATCATTGGCATCTCTGTTGTGTTGATTCTCTTCTATAATTCTCTACAGTGATACACCTTTTCGCATTTTTGCAGGGTCCATAAATTGTCAGGTACACGATTTCTCCCTTGTGGAACTTAAATTTTTGCCATAGAAAATGTATGTTTATATCAGTTTTCATCTAGGGCTCAAAATTCATTCTCCATATACTCTGTGCGTGTGTATTTTTTAGCTATATGTAAGTGAATAAATTTCATCTCTTGCATATGAAACGGTGTCGTTTCCTCTCATCTCAATAACTTAGATGTGTAATTCTATTATATGATATTTAATGTGACTTAAGTTGATTAAAATACAGCAACTCATGGAAGACATAATTTAAGAATATTTTGAGGTTTTCATACCGGGTGGTCTAAAAGTCAACCTCTACTAGCAGTGACCCCTATTTCCTATGGTGGCACGTACTTATAGGACGATGGGATTTTATTAACGGTCTCTTGTCCTAATTATGGAGAGTATCTTGCATTTATCACAAAGTCCACTCGATGCTAAGTATGACTCTCACGGATTATTCATAAGCATGAATCTGTAAGACAGAAGTTCGGGATATTTCAAGATAGTGAACTTGCTCAATAGGTCACAAGTTCCGTTTTCTAGGCAAAAGCTAGAACTTACGCCTAATGAGCAATAGTATAAAGCCATATAAAAAGAGTTTATATCTATATATAATATAATTTTTCAGCGGAGGGTGTTCGCCTAAGTCCTCTAGGAACACCGTAGCTCCGTCCCTAGCTATGAGTTCAGCAAAACTCAATAGTTTTGATCAACAACAATATATACTTTGTGAATGTGTATTTTAGCTACGTAAGTGAATCAGTTAGATCTCTTTCATATGCGACGGTGTCGTTTCGTCTCTTCTCAATAATTTAGTTAGTTGTATAATTCTATTATATTCAACCGTGTGATTGCTCGTTCGATTTTTATTAAATTTGAGTTTAAAAGTCAGATTAAGTTGTCTAACTCTAGCAACTCACGTAGTTTTTTTTTTTTTTTAAAAAAAATATATATTTGGAAGACATAAATAAAGGTCCAATTCATACAGGTTCTTAGTATAATTCTTCCTATTTGCTTAGGCATTCGGAATTTGAAACTCATTGACCCGACTAATTTAATTTGTGGGCGAACTGTGATAATTGGGGTGATTGGGGTGAGCTAACGAAGTTAACTTCGTTTGTCACAGTTGGCCCACAAATGGGCGAAATGTCCATCTTGAGCTGGACTCAGGGGCGGAGCTACATCCATCCAAGGGTGGTCTGACTCCACCACTGGCTAGACTCTTATGTCATATTTTTGTATAGCATAAAAAGCATCACTTGTAATATATTAATGTGATTTGTTTTGCACACACGTTTTGGGAGAGAGAGACGTGACAATCATAACTAACAAAGACATGTCTCCCACATTATCTTAGGTTAAATACCCCATTCAATTATAGTTGATTGCCATCTCAAAACTTCAAATATGCCTTCATTCATACATGTTCAAGAATCAACAAATACACATCCAAAATCTGACCTTTTAACAATCCCTCCCTCAAAGAAGTTCTCGAGCAATAGTCTACCAAATTCAACAACTTCATCACCAAGATTTGCATCCAAGAAGGAGTCCAAAAACCAACCTTCACATCTGGTTAGGCAACACTCTGTCGCACTGGCAAACCTCCAACGGTTGAAAGAAGACCACTTGAGGAGGAGTAAGTCATGTGGTGAAGGAAGAACAACCGCGCCCCCACCGGATAAACATCATGTTGGGTTGACAAAGGTCATGAATGATAGTAGTACTAGAGTAGATAAAGCAGAAAGTATTGATCAAAAGTTTAAGTGTGGGGCGATGTGTTTGTTCATTCCTGGTTTAGGAAAAGCAAAACAAGTGAGAGCAAGGAGGGTAGAAGTAGAAACTGAAATAGCACATGATGTTGGACATAATGTTTCAAGAAAGGTGTCATTGGAGAAATTTGAATGTGGATCATGGACATCATCTTCAGCTATAATCAAAGATGAAGAAAGTGAAAATGATGAGTCAAATCTCTTCTTTGATCTACCAATTGAGTTAATCCAATATAGTGATGATAAGGACATGACTTGTTCACCAGTAACAGCTGGATTTGTTTTTGACAAGGAGCCTAAAGGGGTCCTAAAGAACAACACCAAAACAAAATCTAGTGAGTCCACAACGCGCCATGTTCGGTTTTCTACCTCATCCCCTAACCCTGACTCTGACTCTGACTCTGGCTCGCCTATGTCCTGCATGACTCCTCGCATGCGCAAGGCAAGGGAGGATTTCGATGCACTCCTAGAAGCCCAATGTGCATGATCAGAGGCGGATCCAAGTCTGATCACAAGTTTTGGGTTTGAAAATGTTTTAAGCTCGAACACTATATATATATATATACTCCTTTTATTTCAATTTGTGTGTCTTTCTTTCCTTGTTACTCTGTTTCGAAATGAATGCATCTCTCTTCTTTGGACAACTCTTTACTTCTAGTTTTCTACGTAACATGTTTAGGACCACATTCAAATTTGAGGTATGTACGAAAGGATTCTTAAGGATGGTGTACCTTAGGAGTCAACAAACTCTTCTAATAGAAATGAGAAGCAATATAATTACGTCATTTTGACACTTTTTTAACAATCAGCAAAATACTGGAGAGTGTAATGGACTCATTGATGACATGGCATACAAACAATTAAATGATTACATGTGGCATTTTTAAGTTAAAACAACTATTTCAAAATTTATTTAATAAACAAAATAAAAACAATTTTCTCTTTTTTTTAATAGACCCTAAATACATCAACTCAAGTATAAGAAGAAAATACATTACTGAATATTTATACTAAAGATAAAGAGGAGAAGAAGAACAAAATGTAACTAAAGCAAAAAAAAAAAAAAAAGTAAAATCGAAGGATAAGATAGTAGGAAAAATTAGACAACGATCAAAATATCTACTAAGTTTTTCTCTTAATTTTTGTCTTTCATACCCTCCTATATAGATGCATATATTCGGATTGCAGGTGTATCATATCCTGTCTACTCACATTTCTCCAATACCTCTTCAGCCTAACTCTATAATTAGCTTCATATTTCCTCGTTGGGACATCTATACGTCTCTTCTTCACATGCTTAAATTATTGTCTTGCCACCATCATTTTGTCTACCACAAAGGTCATTCACTATCAAAAAAATAATTTGAAAATCGAGCAAAGAAAATCGACAGACCTTGAGAAAAAAAATGGCGTAAAAATGTGAAGACACTATAAAGAAAATATTATATTAAAGAAACCGATGGAGTTCTTTCAGTTATTTTTATTATAAAAATTGAGGAATTTCATCAATTTTTAAAGTGCAAAACTATAATTGATCAAAAAATATAAATAAAAACAATGAAAATTTCCAAAAGCTATTATAACTTAATCTGAACCCTTTAAATCACAAAATCTATCTCTAAAATCTCCGATCTATCATTAACTTTATCTTATCAATCAATATTATATCATCTACAAATAACGTTTTGACACATTTTGCAGCAAAGGGCAATTAGATGCTCACACTACAAGAAACACCAACACCTTTTTCCAAATGAAGGAATCTTCTGACGCCACGAAAATTATTCACTTTATTTTTATTTTTGATTTGTGAGAGATTTTCTAACTTCATTTTCATAAATTTTAAAATAAAATATCTTTTTTATTTTTTAAAATTTATATCAAATAATATTCTCATGAACTATATTTCCATATGGACTATGGGCCAAATAAAATAGAAGATATTTCAATTAATGGCCAAACATCTCCTAAAATCTATTTGAATCAGCTTATCTTAGGTGTTTTTAAGTTAAAACTACATTTAAGTGTTTTTGAAATATTTGAGTAAAATTAAAAAGTATTTTTTAATCAGAAATCATAAATTAAAAATTCTAATTTATAATTTTTGACTTATAAGCCAAAAAACAATTAGTTCATCCATACAGACTCTTAGGTTGCATTTAGCTAGGAATAATTCTCACTAATTACATTTCAAATCATGTTTGAACTTGAAACTATTTCAATATTTTGAAATTCAAAAACCTTTAAATATCAATTTTTCACTTTAAATCACTCACAAAAATTTAATATATTTCCAAATTAAAATTGTATTGGTGTTTAAACTCCAATTCTATACTATTTTTTTTAAAAAAAAGTTCTTCAAATTCTACCACTTCTCGAACGTTATTACAATTTTTTATGTCCATAATCAAATCCCAACATCCACTTAATAAAAGCATCATTAGTAAGAGGCACATGTAAATCTAAGCAAAGGTGACAAATAAAAAATGTATTAACTTATTAAAGGGATACAATACCCTAGCTTGCAAAGTTAAGAAATTGATTTAACTTTTTAATTTGTTTGCGATAAATTTTAAAGTGATTAGAAAATAAATTGTAATTACAAATAAAATATAAAGAAATATAACTTAATTAATAAACAACGTGGGTATAAATCTGTTTTTCTCTTTATTCTTCTCAACTAAGAGTTCTCTGTGATTCAAAGACTGTTAGTGGTATATTTCTCGAACTATATGATAATTTGGACTCTCTCCTAAAATTTCTTTGTGATTTAAGGACAGTTAGTGGTGTGTTTTTTGAACTAGAATGATTTGAACTTGATCTCCCTGAAAGAATTTGTATGAATCTTCTTGAAGTATTTGATTATCAAGAAGAGTCTCATATATTTTGATCTCTTCATGAATATCCAAAGAATTTTTGAGATTTCTAAGATGCCTCTTTAAGAGAATATAATACTTTTTATACAAGTTAGGTTTTAAGATAGAGTCGTCTCCAAGAAACCCTAATCGTGATTCAACACGTCTTGTAGAATTTCATAAAGTTTCAATGTCTGTATATCACGTCCACATATAAATTAGAATTTAGGATAGAATAACGTCCAAAAAAATTCTAACCGTAATCCAATACTTGTCGTAAAGTTTCATAAAATTTCAGTACCCTTGCTTACAAAGTCAAGAAATTGATTTAACTTTTAGCCAGAAATGAACCTATTTTTTGTTAATGTATATCTTAGAATTTCTTTTTTATGTTGGGATGTATCCATGTTAGGTTTAGTTAAATTTAAAGAACTCCAATAAAGGTCCTTCTGTCATCCACCAATTTTATAAATTATCCGTTTGCTTTATATACTATGAAAGCAAACCACTAAAACATATACCATAAATTAGTAATATTCATCGAATCGAGAATCTATTAAAAATAATTTATTTTATTATTGATATGAAATAGAAATAAAATTTCTATACATATTTTTAGTTTTACTTGTAAAATTATATGTTATTGTAAGATTCTTAAATTCATAATTTAAATTATGTTATAAATATTTATGAGAAAATAAATTACTTTATTAGCAGTAAATTAAATATATCTATCTATCTATAAATATATCTGTAAAAGTAAAAAAACATAAATTGAGATAAAAACAAACAAAATAAAAAATCATGATCATCAAGAATCCTAAAAGAATGAATACAAAGCTAGTTGAGGTCCCTTTGGCAAACTAAAAATGACAACCATCAAGAATCTTTCAACATGTTTTACTATTTCATCTGTTCCCATTTAACGTGGCACTATGTTCTTTTTAGTCTGTTTAAAAAAAATATCACCTTACAAAAATAATTTAATTTTAAAATTTTTCCTTTAATTTTAATGAAATAATTTTTCACCACACAAATATCTAAGAAATGTTTTAAAAAGCAATAGTTTGAAATGACTTTCGTTTTTTCTTAAACACCATATCAAATCAAATGATGTCACATCAAAGATCGGAGTAAGAGGGATTGGGGGCGGGGGGAGGAGGGGGGG
>JAPFFP010000002.1:176419-203028 GCA_026153255.1 Solanum medicagineum
TTGGGGTGGTGAGGGGGTTGGGGTGTGCATGTGGTGGGGGTTTTAATGATCATGTATGAGGGAATCTTTTAAGTTGAACCTTTTTCGGGGGGCTATAGGGATTTGGGGTATAAATAGCCTCTGCAGAAATGCAAAATAAGATTGCATACAATAAACTCTTGTGAACGAGCTTTTTTTAGATTTTGCGCAACGTAAGAGAGCTTTAGTACACCGAATTTATCCTTACTTTTTTCCTAGGGTTAGGTGGGGGTGTTAAGGAACATGTATGAGGGAAGTTGTTAAGTTGGATAGAACATGGAGTTGGGGTATGCCATCTTGCGAGGGGCACTTTTCTCTTTTTGTTTAACATAACCACGAGGATGATAGTGACATAAATCTTCCTGGAATCTGCATCTGCATTTGCATGGTTTAAAATATTTAAATTTGTTAGTTTTTTTTAAAATAATTATATTATTAGTTTAAGTTTATTAGTTATATAGTAGATTAGGAGTATTTTATTTTGCCATAATACATAAACGTGTCTTTAATTTGGTCTCAATGGCATCCATGTCCTCCAACTTTACAATTTTTATGTAAACTACACAAGTTTGTGAAATACATACTACATACATACACACACACATATATATATATACACATACACATACACATGTTAATTGATGTTAATTTGACGCCTAACTAAGCCTCGACCTATTTTCAAACCATCTTCTCCTCATGAACTAATTCTTGAGGTTGAATTAGGCTGGAATATCATATCTTTACCATCAATATACACTAGAACATCAACTTGAACATCACCCGTTTGTAGAGTAAACAAAAGAGTAAATCTGAGTACGAATGTTTGTCCTAGATCCCCTCTACTTATCAAACTTCAATACGAATATCGAATATCAGATTAAAAAGTTTTTAAAACATTCTTGGAGGGTTGGGGGTGGGGGTTAGGGACCCTCCTTTTTCTGTGCCTTTACTGCTTCATTGCTAGCCAGCTCTGTCTCTTTTTGGTTCCAAATACCCAAGCTGGAGTGAGGTTTAGTTTTTTTGGGGCCAGAAAATGACCAATCATTTCTTTTTCCCTTTAGAGCTGGCTTCATATTGATTCCCCTTTATTTCCTCCTCTTTAATTCATCTTTATTCCCCTCAACAAAGAGTATCTTTCTAGGGAAAAAATATCATTTCTTGATTAACTATAATTTATGAGATTAGTTGTAATTCAGTTGATGAAAAGTAGCCAACTGCCTCTATAAAAAAAAAAGGGTTGGGGGCTCTAGTTCTTACTTGGACATTCTAATTCAAGATTCGATACAGTAACAATTTCTCTATCTCTATAAAGTAGTGCTAAGGTCTGTGTACATTTTACCATCATCAGACTCCACTTATGAAATTTTACTGAGTGAATATATTGTTCTTGTTTCTTAAAACAAATATAAGATTTATGCAAACTTATTATTGATATCAAGCACCATGGATATTTTGCAACAAACAAGCCAGGTCTAAAGTATGACTTTTTCAATCTTCATCCATTTTAGGGTAAGAATCCTATTCCCCTCATATGGTGGCCATAGGCAAGTTCCTATCACTAGCCTATGACATTTAAGACAATATCCTTTTGTGGATTTATATGTGTATTATTGAGTCCTATCACAATCTAAGATTACTATACACTTTTGTGATACAAAGTAAGAATAATTGGCATATGGAGAACATCCTACCAAGTGGAGTCTGAGAAGATTGAGTATATGCAGATCTTATTAAGAGATAAAAAGATTGATTTTGATAGACCCTTAACTTGAGAAAAAATCGTCCAAGTAGTCCAGCGAAAGAATTAACAAAAGTACTACAAGGAACAACAACTGATAACAAAATATAATCTAAAGTAATAGAACATAAACTATAACTAAACAATACGATAATCGATGTGCAAGAAACCGTTTTATAATAATCAAGAAAATGTTTTTTATATGTATACACACTTGTACATATTTTGAGTAACCAATCTATTTTTTGGTGCCTTGTTCCAATCACTTGTTGTTTTCATTTCTCCAAGTAGTATAATCTAAACCTTATGGTGTAAGCAATATATGTGACAAGTGTGAAATCTTGGACTTCAAGCAGTACTATTGAATTCAAATATAATTATTTTCTTAAGGTAAAAAAGATTCTTATGTGTTGGAATGCTTTGGCTCATAAATAATACTCCTAATATATTTGAACTAAATTTTATATTTATTTGATATTCAATATTTGTTTTGGGTTTCATTGGTCCAGATTTAAGTCGAAAAAATTCATTTGAAGAGGAGGTAAAATGCTCTTTATCAAAGACGAATCATACTCAAAACTCGAACTCGTAGATCTCTAATTAAGAATAAAAGAGTACATCATAACTTTTGATAATAACTTTGAAACGACTATAACTACTCAAATTCAACTTTTCAATTATGATCAACTACTACATCTCAATCTTAAAATTAAGTACAAACTCTTGTCAAACAAAGTGATAATTAGAGTTATTGTCTGAGTTAGGGGCGAAAGATATTTCATCTGAACTTCTTTGTCAAAAAATGATACTATATGTATGTATACAAGATCAAATTAATTAGAAGTGATAAATAAGTAGATCGAGTCGAATATGAGCTGATCAAAATGAATCGAATGAAAATGAATAACATATTCGACTCAATCCATATTCAATCCCTCACTATAGAATTGTAATTTGTTGTATTTTCCAAAATAAAGGCAGCAACTTAATTCACTCACCTAATTATAATTAATTAATAATAGCACTAATTTTAATGGAAAATTGAAGTATCACATTTAAGTTACTTTAATTTGGATTTGAATAAAAAAGAGAGACAAGCCATGTGCAAATCCATCAAAATAATATGACACAATTCTAGGCAAGAACACATGATTGACATCTACCTTATCAAGTCCAACCTACATAGATAATTTTCTTTCTTAGTTATTTTTCTTCTAATGTTTGATATATCTGTATTAAAATTCAACTAAATTTGGATTTGGATATTGTAAATATATTTTTGAGGGATAATGATTTTAATATAATATTATTTATTTTTAAAAGTTAAATTCTAAAATCTCTAATTAAGAGTGAATGAATTTTAGCCATCATCGCACATCGCATGTTGTATCCAATGCTTTTTGCATGTCTTGGCTTTATTTCTGGGAATTTTTTTTCTCTCTTTCTCTTTTTTTCCTCCTTGCATATATATACAAAAAGAAAGGGGAAAAAACAATAACTTATATGATTATGTACCAATTATTATTATTGTGTACGTACAATCTAAAGTGGGAAAAAACTTTTTGTAATTATATGAAATACACATACACACAATCATAATGCATGTGTGTTAATTCCCTCATTTTTCTTCCAAAAATAAAGGATTCTTATATTTTTGAAAGAATTTCATAAATATATAACAATTAAAAAATATTTACAAACAAAAGACTACCGCAATAATTTTAGAAATGACAATGGAGTAAGACAGCGCGCAGGACAAATTTTATTTACAAATAATTAATTTAACATTAATCCCATTTTGTACTTATTTTTTAAGTTAAAATTCAGATTTGAAATTGACCTGGAAAAACATTATGCCCCTTCTACACAACACCAATTATGTATTTTATATATAGTTTCAATATATCGATCGACAACCATTTAAAGTTGTCGATAAATTTCATTTAGACATGACTCGAACTACGACATGTGCTAATATTGAATACACGAGCATACATTAAAGTGTTCTATTAGACACTTTGTGTAAACTTTTAAAAAAAAAATTATGTAATTTTTCAAGCGTTGATGAGAATTTAAAGAATATTCCGCACAAAATTTTTTTAGAAAAATTTGAGTCGAGACCAGTTCAAGCTTTGGAAATAACCTGTGGCAGAAATGCAAGATAAGGTTGCATACAATAAACCCTTATGGTCGAGTCCTTCTCCGAACCCTGCACATAGCAGAGCTTTAGTGCCGGTCTTGCCCATTTTTTAGTCATGTCTAATAGAAATATTTTATTATTAATTTGTTTTGTGTTTAACAGGAATAAATCTTAGTTTTATCGAACGTCCGAACAAAATTTACTCACAAATTTACAAGATGTCATATGTACTCATTCATTCATATATATATATATATATAAGAGGAGACAGTAGGAGTTTGGGCTGACTTATGGTTATGCCTGCTCCTAGGCTACCTCTTCTTTTGCCACGTATAAGCTACTCAAGCAGGCAGCTGTTCGACATGCCTTCTTGAGCAACTTGAGAGTACATCGATAATTTTGAATGATTTTTCCGTTATAATTAGACCAAGAAATTCATGTATATTGCTAAATAAATTTTTGATGTGCTCTCAAAATTTTATATGTACAACATAAATTAGTTTTCTATAGGTCTCAATAATTAACAACTTAAAATATTAAATAGAGACTACAATTGGATTTATATTGGGCCCGTACTAGCACAACATGCCTGCTTGAATAGCTTAAGAGTACATCAGTAATTTTGAATGGTTCTTCTGTTATAATTAAACCAAGAAGTTCACGTATATTACTAAATAAATTTTCGATGTGCTCTCTAAATTTTATGTCTGCAACATAAATTAGCTTTCTATAAATTTCAATAATTAACAATTTAAAATATTAAATCAAAATTAAAAATAAATTTATATTGGAACCGTGCTAGCGCGGACTATTGTAAATAGTATATATATATATATAGCTATGACCTACATGCCCATATAGACGGGGTGATAGGTATGACCTACATGCCTGCTTAGTTTTTGAACAAGTACAATCATATCATAATGAATTATTGTAGCACTATAACCACAAAAACACGAAACTTTTATGCCATCCCCCGACACCACATGACCCAAGAATGCAATTTTCTTCAATCAAATTTCACACTTATCATATTTGGCATATAATTTCTCCTCCCTCAATCTTTGCAACACAACCCTCAAATGTCGACGGGTGTGTGTCGGATTCTCCAAAATAATGTATTTTTTAAGGAGCTGAGACGGATGTGGTAACATTTATGAAGATCCGAGCAACTTAGACTAAAATACACCCCGAACTATCACAAGAAATACCCCTTTAACATGGCAAGAATTTAGAAATATATAGTGAAAATTTTTATTTTTGTCTCACATTCTAAGTTAAAAACAAATATAATATAATTTATAGGGTCCCAAATATCCTTCAGCCAACCAACAAAAATATATATACACACCGATAAAAGAAGAGTTTTACTTACAAATTTCCAGCTGCTAAGGCAAGAGGGCCAAAGGGCACTACTTGATTAATCAATACTATACGTTAAAGATGATAGATGATACTCATTGATCATTTATTTTTAATGACACAAAAGTAGATATACGAACTAGTTGAAAGGGGTTTGATATCTACTATATACATGTAAAAAATTATTTTAATTATATATAAACAGTATAATTTTTCGTCGAAAGAGGTTCAGATGAACCCCTTAACAAAGGGTTAGCTCCGCCCTGGATTTTGACATGTTCAAAAGTCGACTCAAACTCTTAAACCAATGAAGAAGCTACATGCAATGAAGTGTAGTCGATCAATCGATGGAATATTCTCTATCAAAAAATTGTACTATTATATTAAAAAATTCTATTTTTATACATATATTGATTAATAAAGATTTGTCACCTCTATTTTTGGTAAGTATATATACATATATATGTAAAAGTAGAGCATGTATGTACAATTTTTTTTACAAAGAGAAAAATTCACGGCCACTATTCTTTGGACGAGCACAGGATAAACTTCCGTTCCTAGGCTCCATGGCAACCAATATTTTGAAATTTTGCACATAAAATAGAAATAGTGTCCCATCTTAATTGCTTTTTGCAAATTCATATATAATACAAGTGACTAGTGATGGTCATATGCTCTTAATTAGCAACAACTCTTGTATCCCTCACATGCATTGCCCTTAAGTGGGGACTATTTATTTAATTATCACGTTAAAAAAAGTGCATCCAGGGGCATCTAAACTTTGAGCTAAGTGGGGTTAGGAAATCGGGATAGGAGTGGACGTTTGATATTTCGATTTTATATTACAAGTTTAAATTTCAATTTTGATTTCTTTTAGGGAGTGTTATACATTTGATTTGCGGGTCATAAATAATTATAATTGTGAGCCAAATATACATAAATTATATGATAATCATATGTCTAACTTATGTATATTATAAATATATTGGCTATGTATTATACAAAAAGTAAGGTGGTTTAAGATTTACTTTAGGTTAAAAGTTTAAAATTTTAACTTTGATTTTTGTTGAATCTCTTTGTATAAATTCTTGGCCCAGCTACAATCTATGTATTAAGAAATATACTAAACACCTATAAATATTTTAATTGCGAGCTCAATTATTATTAACTTGAGATCGTTGTAACAACTCATAAACCTCCAATCTTGAATCCACCTATCATGACTAAACCTTCTATCTTTAATCCGCCTATTATGACCTACCGATCGAGGCAGATCTAGGGGTCGGGAGGGTGTTCATCCGAACCCCTCGATGAAAAATTAAAGTAATTTTTTATGTACACATTTGAATACCAAAATAAAACTAGATGGTCACACAGTAACTAAGGGGGTTCAAATTTCACCTTGAGGTTTCAAGTTTAAAATTTTATGCACTATGTTTTTTGTTTTCAAACCCCCTTAGTAATAATCATGGATTTACTGGTGCAGTTACCAATGATTTTGAGACACAACTAGCAGAGACTAAGAAGCAAAGGCTAGAGCTAAACTTCACATTTTATGAAGAACCATTCACCCTTCAAGTGATAGATTTTGTTTCCATAATGAGAGAAGTATTAAAAATACTCTCGAACTTGTCACGAATTATTAGTTTCATCCCTAAACTATTGATAGGCTTAAAAACACTCCCCAACTTGGCGAACTAAGCTTAAATACACCCTTGAACTTGAAATAAATTATTAGTTTCGTCCCTAAACTATTGATAGGTTTAAAAACACTCCTCTGGACTTAGATACACCCCTCTCATGCCACATGACATAACAAGTGAGTATAATTTATTTAAAGTGCATGAAAAATAAAAAAGAGACTACATCAGCCTTAATTTTTCTCTTATTTTTTTTTTAAAAAAAAAATTTTCGTGCAACTTTTACTTACCAAACTACTAGAATGCCATTCTTCTTTTTATTTAACGTTTCCTTCATAATGGCGATCTCAAAGCAAAATCTTTTTTTTTGTTCTTATTTTTAATTGTTTGATTCTCTTTCTTTTCCTATTTTGTTTGTGATTTTTTTGTGTCAATGTGGACTTCGGCAACGTTAAAATTTCATGGTCGAATGACAATCTCGTAAGAAGATTTTGGGATTGTAAAAATATGGCAGCAAATGAAGCTCTACAAAATTTCAAATCAAAATTTAATAAGTTACAGAAATATGAAGGTGGGGGTTATTTTTCAGCCTAACAATAATTTAGGAACGAAACTAATAATTTGTGCCAAGTTCGAGGGTGTATTTAAGCTTATTTCGCCAAGTTGAGGGGTGTTTTTAAGTCTATCAATAGTTTAAGGACGAACCTAATAACTCGTGCCAAGTTCGAGGGTGTATCTAAGTTTAATTCGCCAAGTTGACAAGTGTTTTTAAGCCTATCAATAGTTTAGGGACGAAACTAATAATTCGTGACAAGTTTGAATGTGTTTTTAATACATGTTCTTTCCATAATTTATAGAACTTAACTTTGAGAAAAGACTTATCTCTGTCATTCGTCAAAAATTTGGCTCATCCGTCAAACTGTAAGGGCATAAATGAGTCAAGCTTTTAACAGATAGCATAAATTACCTTTTCTTAAAGTTCCATGGCATATTTGAGTATTTTCCCTTTATAAAAGACTGGTAGCTTTTTGCCTTCTGCTGATTCTTGATCACTATGGCATCTAACGTTCAATTCTCACAAGTCGACTGGTAGTCTGGAGATCATCATCAACTAGCACCATATGTGGGCTCAACATGAATCATTCTGAATGATTTTCAAGTAAGAATAGTCTCATCTAAGGATAATTTGTTGTACTTTATGTTATGCTAAGTCTTAAACATTGGAGATTGTTCACGTCGCGAAGAATCTCCAAGTGAGCTTTAGAATTGTACATATAAAAAGGATGGTTAGTGAAACCAGCGAAGACCGACTTATCTGTCAATCTAAGCCTGGTTTAGATAGTAAATTTAGCCAGAACAGGATTTCATGACTAAGAAGAAACAAAAACAAGAAAATTATGAGAATGTGCTCGTCTAGGAATGTGTTACATAACATGAACAATGGGGATTCATATAGGCGACCTTAACTAGCTCGGCATGACCTTCAGAACAAAATCCAGTTCACAAGTACATCATGAATGAGGATATGCACGTACGACATCCATGATTGGAGATTGGCATATCGGACATTTTCCAGTACCGGAAATCAATTCATGTGCACACATGAAACAGGTGCACATATGTCCACATCTGAAGGAAAAAACAATGGAAAAATGTATGAACATGATTAGCATTTTCGGTTGCTGTACTTAGCGTGGTTAAATTACTATCGATATACAAGTACCTGTAAAGAAGAGAATCAACTGGCTCTTCGCGGCAAATACAACATTTTCCTTTGTTTGAATCCTTGTTATCTGAATTCCCCCTGCTCTTTTGACCTGTATTATAAAAATCATTAAGTATCGTCTTTACACGATCAAAGAAGATCGTATGATATTAGAATCTCATATCATGATATTTGTTGTTCTAGCTCACCTAACTGGCTGATTGCAGCAGCAACGTCCTGCTTAATCGATTGTTGTAACTTCATTTGCATGTTCATACAACTCTTCATAGATCTCCGTATCTCAAAAATCTCTTGGTGGAGTTGCTCCATATGTCCTCTCATTTCATATATGAGTTCCATTTCCTGTTAATGCAATATCATTAGGACTAATGACTGTAATCCGATACTTAACAAGAATATGTGGCAAGTAAGTCCAAGGACAGAAAAACTAACAGTTGAAGTTTGTCCGGTGGAGGAAGAACATGGTTGGGAATAAACGTTAGACGATTGAGATTGTAGTGAAGAAGGAGACGGGAAGTGATAAGAGTCATCGGTGACTTCCTGGTACGGATTTGTGTTCCATGACTGTAAAGTCTGTGAAGATGTGTTCTGTAGAAGTAATACTTCAGGTTCATTGTATCGTCGTCTGCTAAGACTATTGTCGTCTTGGGAGTCATCGTCATAGCCCCATTCTTCTTCTACATCATCCTCTTCTCGTGGATTCTGTTCCACTTCGTCGTCCTCCTCATCTTCAGCCACTTGTACTGATGCTTCTTTCTTAACATGGCTGCTTGTTGCATTTGGTAGTTGTTGTGAGCGAGAAGCCATTATTTGATCAATTTTCTCTCTCAAACCACTCGTAAGAAACGATGAAACACTTTTTCTGCACAAATATGAAAATCAAAATCAAATTGCAAGTCACGGACCATGCTTCTATTTCAAAAGTTGAATGATGAATATCACCGGAGTGAGCAAGGACATAAGACTCACATCAGACGAGCCTTTAACATTAGAGGGACAAGAAATGATAAGGTTCGTGCTTACGTAGTCATATTCTTGGTGTTCCAAGGGAAAGTTTATTTCAAATGTTAACAACAAATTTATCGGATTAGTATCACAATAAGTTTGAAGGAGTTGGAAATACCTGTGAAGAAGTTGTTGTATGTCATGATTGTGTGAGAAAGGATCAAGCATTTCCTGGTATCTTTCTTGCCTAAGATCTTCCCATTCTTTACGTGGACGAGAAATATCACTTATCCAGTCTTCATCGTCTTTCTGATAGTTAGACTGCTGTTCATCCCACCCACTAGCTGTCACGGAATAATCACTTAATGAGCCAATGTCACTTTCAACTACACACTGCTTGTTTGTGCCTCTATCCTTCGGAGGTCTTCCTGACTCAAAAAAATCCAACAAGTTGCTATGGGTAGCTTCGGAACTTGTGTTTTCCCAACTAGCCTTTTCAGGGATATCATCTAAGCTCTGTGCTTGAGAAGTATAGCTCGGTAAGCTGGTAACGTTCATGTCATGTTGATTTAATATACAAGAACCTTCTGAGTTTTTCGCGCTACATGCCATCTCCTTCTGATTTTCAGACATGTTAGTAGCCTGTATGCTTGTAGCCACCTTTCTCATGCTTAATTTCTTGCATAATTCCTGATAATGATTCTCTTTAAGCAGTTGATTGGACATGGCGGAAATTCCATCTTTCCGGATGTTATCTACCACCTCTTTATGAGGACTTCTTGGTTTATGATGATTCTCTTCTGTAGATGTGCAATGGTCTCGAGCATTTTCTCCAGAAAGTGTAGGGGTACTTCTTGAATCTGCTACACTAGGCTGCACTCCGGCTCTCTCCCTGACAAGCTCCTTATGTTGATCGCCTTCTCTCTGCTGGTACAACGAAAATCTGTTTCTAACATGTATGCTAGTTGCCACATTCCTGGGGCTTACTTGCTCCGGTAGTTCCTCATGATGATCCTCTTCTTGTGCTTGATTGGATACAACAACATTTCCAACTTTTCGTTCGTTACTTTTTACCACTTGGGGACTTGTTGGTTTATGATCGTTCTGTTTTTTAGATATGCTAGGGTCTCGAGTGTTGTCTCCCAACGTTATAGAGGTACTTATTGACTCGACTATTCCAGGCTGAAGTCGTGCTTTCTCCTTCACAAGCCCCTTAAGTGGATCCTCTTCTCTCTGCTGATACAATGAAAATCCAGTTCCTACTTTCGCTGAGTTACTACGAGCCAGTTCTCTTTTTAAGCCTTTAAAGTCCCGAAAACTATTCTCTTTTTGTTGTCGATTTGGTGTGGACGGGAGGCTTCCGCTGCTTTCTGCTACTTCTTTTGTTGTGTTTCTTGAGACAGCAAGACCATGCTGTCCTACTGAATTGAACTTCTCCCTGAAATGAAGTAACATTATGGTTTAATGCATTATGCACTAAATGGAATTACATTTGGAATATTGTCCAAAGAGCATCTCTCTATAATCTAGGCAAGTACTATAAATACTGACCCAACCTTACCCCAACATCAAAAAGACTAGTCGCGAATCAAAAAGACTTGGTTCGTAGAATGGATATTGGTTTTAAGCTACTACGGAGGACATTCTATAAAGAGAAGTACTGCACCTGAGATGCATGATTGTAGAATGAATCGATTTATTTGATTCAGACTCTGAACGGCCTCCTCTAACTTCTGCACCACGTCGTATCAGTCTTACTCGAAGCAAAGCCTAGTTAATGGCATTTCAGGGACCATATTAGTTGTTTTACAGTACAACATAGTCGAACCAAACAAGCAAATGCGTAGACAACAACCAACATATAGTACAGTACCGTCTATCCAAACATTGTTTCAACAAAAACTGTACCTGAATTCGGCCTCTTTGTTGGAACTTGGAAACCGCCTTATGTTCCACAAGACCATCAAGTTCCCTCTTCCTATCGCGCTCCATTTGCAAGAGCAAATCGCTGAACGCCTGACGCCCCCTGATGAAACGAGGTGAGCTCAGAACCTGGGGAAAAGTACACCTCTGTCCTTCCGAATGATGATCCACCACTACTGATGTCCTAACACGAGGCAACGATCCGCCATTCACAGCACCACCACCACCAACATTATTATTACTACCATTCTCAAATTTCAATTTCTTGATTATATCAGCTACTCCCAACCTCTCACTCTCCTTAACATGAGGATCACAATCTTTACTCATATCCATTTTATCTTCTGATTCCCAATCACCAAATGATTCACTTTTCGTCATCACAACAGAACACGATTCCTCAAATCCTGTTTCAAAATCTCTCCATTTTCTAACAAGAGATGAAACACCCCCACCACCACTTTCTTGATTCTTCTCACCACCAAATTCTGTTTTCGAAATGCAAGAATGCAAGTGGGATTCAACCAAATTCTTGAAATTTTGCTTGAATGAATTAGAATCTCTAGTACTAGTACCACAACATCTATGAACATAGTCAAATGGAGAAGAGGAGGCAATTTCTACTTGAGAAGAAGCCATTAAATTCTTTCTTCTAAATCCTCTCTTATTCCCCACACACAAATCAAGAATTTTTAAAAAACAACAAAAAAAAACTATTCTAAATTATTATAAAAAAGATGAAATCTTTGAACATGTTTATGTTTCTTCATTTTGCTCAACAAGATATAAGACAGGACAACAATGTTTCATAAAAATAGGCAAAATAACAGAAAACAATGAAAATGGAACAAGATTTTAGGAGGGGTATTAACCGTTTCAAATTAAAAACAATGATTATTAATAATCAATAATAACAAACTATTATACTTATCTATATTTTTAGTCTTAATCCAATGAGTCAGTCAAAGTGTGGAATTTTAAAAATATTTTTTTAAAAAAAAAAACTGAAATTTTTTTGGATGAGTATTTAAGGTAGATAGAACAATTTTATTGGAGGGAATTTAAAACGTCAGCTAATTAATTGTATTTCAAACGCACGTTACGCCTATATTTAAACATCAGATTTATTAGTGTCCAATCACCAATGTGTCCTTTAATGTGGATTTAGCTGACATTCATGTCCTTCAACTTTGAACATACAGATATACTCATCCTACGTAGCGTAATACACGAAAGATACCAAATAGTCACTCTAAACTTGTATAAAGTTGAATAAACATGTTTTCTGCATGGCAAAATACACATAGGATTCCTGATAGGATGCATATATCTATTTATTCAATTGTATTTAGATTTAAAATGTCAATCTATTTGTGCACACCCAAAATTGGAGGGCGTAAATCAGTTGAAATCAATTTCTTCCTATCTAGGAGTTGAAAGCTACTTGTCTTTAAGGAGAGAACCACTGGCTAGCGGATCGAAAAGATTTTGTATGAAATGTCCTATTCCTACCTGAACTTTCCGATCAACCAATCTCCTATTTCAGAGATGCCTATGTTGAGTAGGTCCAGAAATCACTGATTAGTCGAATGAAGCAAAGTTTGTGATATATATGTTGATGGTTGTGTACGTGTGTCATAGAATTGTCCAGAGGCACACAAAGTGACTTGGACATTAGGGGCAAATCCACATTATAATGTGTGTGTTCATATGAATTGAGTGATTTTTTTTTTAACAACATTGTATATATGTTAAAAAAATATATTAAATATCAACGAGGACGATTTGGACATACGATATGAAATTGTGATATTTAATTCAACAATATGAAGTTGAAGTGTTGTTTGGATATGCAATTTGAATATCTTAAGCAGTATTTACTTTCATAAATATAGAAGCCTTATAAGTTATAAATACTATCAAAATTTTCTCAATTTTTATACTATCTTGTCAAATAAACAAATTATAATCCATAAATAAAATATCAAAATATCCTAAGACATTGCATTAACAAATTGAACAAGTTCATGTTTATTTTATAAATAAGTATTTGTGATAAACAGTCTCTTCACACAGAGCATAAATTATTTTTTAATATAATTCTGTCATATGATATGAACAGTCTCTTCATATCGAACATAAATTATTTTTTTTACAAAATTCAAACTAATAAGTCTTTATCACAAAATATAAATTTCGGAATCAAATTTTACGCTTTAAAAAATTTAAATTATAATTTAAAATTTTAAATTATGATCCCAAATCACATACCGATAACGTGTCTATGCGTCTACATATGAAAATGTTGAGCAAACAAACAAAAAATGGAAGTTTCCAATATAGAAGATTGAAAGTACCTTGAGAGGAAAAAGGACTATGATGTATTTGATGTGATATAAGAGATATTACTTTCCTAATTTCTCAAAAATAGATATTTTAAATTATTTGTTATTTTGAAGATTTAAAATATATACTTTTAATTTTATCCTTAGTAGTATATAGTTATTGTTTAAAACTATAAACATTTTATATAGGATAATATTAAGATTATTCGAAAAGTAATAAAAAATAAAATAATTAAAATTTTGTTATAGTCAATTAATAAGAGAAATTAATATTCTGATCGTTTTTAATTTGATTGTCATGCTTTGATTTGACATGAATTTTAAATAAGTAAACAAAAAATAAGATAGCTTTATTACTGTTACCTTTAATTAGAAGTTTTGTTTTGAACTTTTAGAAATAAAGAAAATGTTGAGAATGTCACCTTTGAAAAATAATTCTAGTTATATACAAATTTAAATTTATTCAAATTATAATATATTAGATATCGAGTGATTTTTTTTTTTTAAAAAAAAATAGGGACGTTATGAATTTATTGGGACCTTAAGTAACCATAATAAAGAGAAGAAGTACAGTTGTAGCATTAAGATGCAAAGGGCGGCTTGTGGGCTACTCTTTTTAAAAAAATAAAAACAAAATCAATAAAATTTGAAATGATAAAGATTATATTACCACAATTTTTTTAAATAAAATAATTTGATGTCTAATATTTGTGTTAGAATCTCGATTAATTTGAATTTAGTAACATAAGGTCTATTCAAGGAGAAAATACATCTTAATAAAATCTTTTTACATGCAAAGCTCGAATATAAAATTTCAGATTAAAAATAAAAAAAATCATTTATCTCACGGCAATTCTTGTTGCGTCTTATCATTATAACAATTATAGCGCGGCAAAATTTGAATTGTTACTATCATTTATAATAGTTCATTAATCAATATCATATTTGTTAAAGAGTATATGTTTTGTCATTTTAAGTACACTATTCATAACATGATTAATGTGGTATAATTATTTCCAGGTGTTATTCAAATGATTGTGTATTATATATGAAATTGCAGATAAGCTAATGCAATGTGATTTTTCTTCTTTCTTTTTTTCATCAATGTTCGATATCTACCTAAGAATTTCAATTAATTTGAATTCAGCTCTCGTAAGATTTATTTTATGAGAAAATACTCTTTAATAAGATTTTTTTAGAAGTCGAATTTGAAACTTTTTTTTATTAAGAACGAAGAAACTCTATCTTTCCACCACTATTCTTGGTGCTACTAGTTGTTTCCATGCTAAATTTGACTTGTTACTATCAATTAAAATTGTTCATGGATCAATTTCATATTTAAAGGTTTCCACATGTCCAATCCTTTACTAATTTAGCACGTAAAATATGTTTTGTGGGCCAAAAAATTATTTCCAATTAATTTCTTAATAAAGATATTTTTTATTAAAGTGAGACTTATTTTGAGACGATATAGATATTTTTAAAAATTAATATAATTTTTTAAAAAAATTAATAATAGAAGATATTTTCAAACTATTATTTTTTCATGAGTTTAATTTTATGTTAGTGTAGAAATTTTAATGACGACTTGTTATATGTGTCACTTCAAAAAGAATGGTGGATCTTCATGGATAGTATTATTTGATAGTAAAGATAAAATATATATAAAATGATAAATTATTTTTTGATTTATCAAATCGAATGAGTAAAATGGGATAACTATTTTTAGTATATTGAGCCAGTAAAAGTGGACAAAAAAAAAGTTTCTTCTAAACCCAAAAAAAAATATTAATAAAATGCCCTAAGTAATATCGTACAAAAATAATTAGGATCAATTCAAGAAAATATGTACGAAATTTCTCCAATATAACATCCAAATATGAAATTTCTCATTTCAATTTTCTTCTCATCCAAATCATGAATTAGAAGTTAAAGATAATTTTGTACTTGTTAGCTCGATATACATACTCATTTCATGCTTCCTTTTTTTTTTTGGGTCACGTTTTGCTTTTTAAGAGTTAAACTATATGAACTTTGATGAATATTTTAAGATATATTTTTCACTATGTAAATAACTATAATTTATATTATTTCTTGTATGACTTTTTAAGCATCTAAATTAAGTATTAATTTAATCTAATTCTACTTTAATTTTAAATATTAGTCTAATTGACCTTCGTAAAGTAACAAGATCATAACCCCGTGCCCCGCCTTAAAGGATCCCAAATAAAAATGTGATAGTTGATAGGCACCAACTATTACAAAGCAATTTAAGAAATTAGAATTGATATTATAAATAATTAATTATGCACTTGGATAAAAATATCAAAATTAAATAATAATCGATTGAAGTATTTTAATTAAAAGTGTTGGTGAACATATTTTCTGATAGATTAACTTAATAATTCTTAAAGTTATTTACAAATATATACATAAATTTGAAAGATTTTTTTTTTTAATGAAAAGTAATACAATAAATGGAGGAAAGGGGGTGGAGAGGAATTAGGGTTATGTTGATTGTTATCTGTAGAGATTGTAAAATATATTAGGGATAAATGGCAAAAGATTCGGCAATTGTAAGTTAAAAAGATACAAGTTAACTGTTACGATGATATTATAAGGTCATGTGTTGATTATATATGTGGTAAGTTGATCAAAATCACAATAAATAGTGAATTCAAAGTCAAGGAGTCTTAGAGATTGTTATACCAATCCAAATCTCCTTATTTTGATAGGACAAAAAATTTGTGATTCAAGTTATTTTGAACATATATCATCCTGCCATAATAGAAATACTTTCGTCGTACAGGGAAAAATTACAAGAGACAATTTCTTATTTTTTCCTTTTTTTTTTTTCGCTGCAACGTCAAAACAGACAAGAAGAGGTTGGAGAGATGGTTTAGGAAACCCTATCTTTTAGGGACATTAGATATAGATCAGATTTGGACCATATATGGGTAGGGTAGGATTTGGATCTTTACATGTAATAGTCTTGCGCATATGAAACTTGATATAGCTTGGTGGTATAAGTAATGAACTTGTTTTCCTAGATCAATCATATTCAAACTCAAAGATAGTCAAAATGTGGCATTTGATGTTAAAGTCAAACGTAATCAAGTGTGTATTAGTGTTAAGGTCTTAGAAAGAAGCTAATATCTAGAAAGTGGTGTAAATACAAGTAAGGTGATTGCTTGACTAAATTAAACTAGTAGGTGACAAGTAAATGCATTACCTACTTTAACTAATGGGCAAGTAAGGCCTTTATCAAGATTTAAGTGATCAATTTGAGGCCCATAAGGAACAATAGAAAATAAAAAATTACAAAAATACACAATTTATATTTACATAATTTTATATAATCTCAATTCTTTTACAAAATTACAAAAATCCTTTAAATGATACAAAATTATAATACTTATTGATACAAATAACAATCCCTACTTTTTCATGTATCATAGTTAAAAACCTTTAATGCTCCTACATTTTGGACATGTATCACTGGTTTCATTTTTTATATCAAAAAGAAAGAATTTTTGATAATTTTGAAAAAAATTAATATTAATTATAATTAGCTCAAAAAAATATGGAATTTAGGTAAAATGTCCAAAAGAAAAATGGGAAGAGTGATTGTCCAAGGCCCAATCTGTCCAAGCCCACAAGAATGGTCGAATAGGTGCATCATCTACTTAAATGTGTGTGCCTAAATTAAAACCAAATTATGGCTGCAAATGAACTATAAGAGAGGTGCTAAAAAGAGACAAAAATCTGATACAAATATTTGATTTGCTCTTTTTGTATTATTCAAATACTTTCAAAACTTAAAAAGTGCTTTAAAAGCCTATAAGCCCCTCTATGAGTTAAATATGCATGTATACTTTGTATTCCAAGCTGTATGAATTAAGGTTCATATATTAATTGGGGCTAGGGGAAGGAAAAATGTGGAGGAAGGTTACACTGTGGGGAATTGAACCCTCACTAACAAGGTGGGAATTCAGGTAATTAACCAACTGAGCTAGTAAGATTCTCCGATTCATGTATTATTTCAATTTCTATAAACCTCAATAATTATGTAAACTACTCTTTACATTGTTGTTAGTGCCTCATATGATTATTTGCATGTCACTTACCTTCAACTCAAAAATGTTATGATTACCAAAAGAATTATCTAAAATGTTAATGAAAAATTTAAGTGAATTTGTGTATTGATGGATTGTATCCTAAGGATGGAAGAATCACCTGGCATGGGTCGATCCTAGTATTACAGATGGCATCCCTAGGGTGAAAGAAAAGCCTAGCATGGATCGATCTTGATTTATATATTAACCACTGATCAGCTAGTCATTCATATTATATGTTTGCACATAATGTAATGTAAAAGTGGTCTTTTATCCTTACATTGGTACATGCTTTACTTGAGTTCTTAATTCGCACATAGTCACTTTATGCCTTACATATTAAGTGCATTATCCATACCAACGTATCTATCGGTGGACCTGCATTTCATGTAATAGATACAAAAGCTAGTAGATCTTCCTAGTAGGAGTAAAGGGCATCTACCAGCTATTGGTGAGATACAGATTGATTCAGTGCTTTTTTAGTCTATAGTATGTATTTTGATATTGTATAGAAGCTAAGTGTAAGGTAGGGCCTGTCTTGATCTAAACCAAATAGTATGTATCATCTAGAGCCTTTATAGATTATATATAGCGAACTGTGATTGTGTCTCATATTTTAGACATAATATTTCCAAACGTCTCGTCATAATTTTCATTTAGCTTGTTAATGCTATCCACTTTCATGAAAGCATATTACCAATTATCGCACCACCAATAAATATTATAAATGATATATGATTATAGGTTGATTCTTTAGAATATTTTTTTAAGTTTTGAATGTTTCAATGACAAAAATATTTTTTTTTTAAGCTGAAAAAGTATTAAAAAAATCAAATAACCACTTAAATTTTAATTTTAGTAGATATAAGAGGAAAAAGAAAATCATCCTCCCCAACTCCGACCTAGTAGAATCCGATTGAAATTTCCCAGCCTATACTCCTCGACTGACCATTTCTTCCAAGAGAAGAAGAAGAAGAAGAAGATGCCGTTGAGTGCAACAATGGTGGGAGCCGCTTTGGGATTGTGTACCCAGATGTACTCTAATGCCCTTCGAAAACTTCCTTACATGCGCCGTATTCTTCTATGCTCCCTTTTCTTGATTTTTTTTTTTTAAAATTTGGGATTAGCTGCTGATATTTTGGTTTCGATTTTGTAGATCCGTGGGAACATTTGTTGGGTATGGGAATTGGTGCGGTGGCTGCCAATCAGATGGTGAAATGGGAGGCCAAGAGCAATGAAGACCTAGACAAATTGCTCGAGAAATCTAGGCTTGCCAATGAACGTCGTTACTTTGGTAAGTTTTCAAATTTGGGTTTGAACACCCTTTGTTGCATTTCACTGTTTTTGTCTATTAGCAATCACTTTGGAAAGACACAAGCTTTCAAATTTGACAACCCTAGATGTAACTTAGATGAGGGTCTTCACTACTGAATTGTGCTAGATGTGTTGACTTGGCTCAGAGTTTAAGATCTTCTGGTCTGTGTAGAATGCACTAAAATGCCCTTTAATCTTGTGTTCGTAAATTTGTCGTGTGCAAAATTGAAGTGAAAGAGTTGCTAAACAAGGGGGAAAGAGGCATTCTTTTTTGAAAATGACTAAAAAGGAAAGTAAGATAAACAAATTGAAATGGAGGGAGTAGTATTGTCGTTGAAGTAAATTTAAGGATATACATGTGAGATGGGTGATTTGAGCAAGAAGGGTTCTTGTTTGGGTTGGTCAATGTTGTTTGTTGGTAAGATAGATCTTTGTTCTTCTCGAGGACGTAGTCGGGCAATGGGAGGTCAGGGAAATTGAGAAATCCTTAGAAAATGTGAGAACCATTAGTGATTGCATGCCTGAAAATTCTTAGGGATTCTTTAAAGTAGCGAAAACTTGTTTAAAACTTTAGAAAACTGTCTTTTAGAATGCTGGCTACCATTGCCAATTGGGGCCCTTTCTTGAAAAGATCCTATTTTTTCTTGTTTATTGTGTTTCATTGGATTCTAGTTTTACTTTTGGATTGCCAGTACCTAATTCTTGGATGTTAATGGATCTTGTTGTTCATTTTGATAAAGAATGGACCTTGTTAATAATTTAAGGCTTCCTGAATCATCCTGCAATTTGAGTCGACCTGAAAGCTGAAGTGTGTATTTTGAGATTTAATTGAGCTCTTATAGTACTTGGACTAGTCTCAAATATCTGTTATGCATTTTGATTGGCAGCGCCAATATTTCCAGTACCATGTATAATTTGCTCCTGAGATGAATACTGCACCTCAAAAGAAAGTTAAGGAGCAAAGAAGAGATACTGGAAAAAAAGTAAACTAGAATTAGTTATTGCTGTGTGGGTTAGGCGCACGTCACTGGTTTGAACTCCGATGTAGACAATATGTTTGTATTTAAGTGGAGAAGGATAGAAGGGAGGGCCTGTTATCCATATAGTTTCAAACAATGCGGCCTCTAGTGGCCTTGCAGATTTATCAGTTCTCAACAAAAAATGTCTTTGCTCAGTTCAGCAATGCAGATGTTTACTGTTATCAAATGTTCCATTATCTCTTTTGGCTCCTTGCTAATTCTACTGATTGACTTTCTGTCTTCTGGAAGTTCTTTTCGGGCAAAACTATTATTCGAATACTCATTGCAAAGGTATGACCAATCTTTTGTTGAATCTTTTTTACCCTTCGCCACAAATTCCACACCTGCATATACTTTGAAATCCAATAATAAGCAGGTGTTTTCCTCTCAGATGCACCTCCTTTAAACAAATTTTGTTCCCCAAACAGTTACCATGTTACCACCATTGAAGTTAAACGGAAGGCAAATATTAAGTAGTGGAATAACAAAACCAAGATTGATGAATTTGTAATTAGATCAGACTAATATTCTCTTGAAATATAGCTTCCATTTGCTATTCATATTTCTTTTATTACATGACATAACTTGGTTGTTAGACTTGATTATGGAAAGAAAAGCTTTAAGAGTTATACTTGATTATATTTTGTGTGGAATGCGGTTTTGTTAGATGGCTTTAGGTGTTGTTTGGTTTAAATGGGGTATCAGGTTTATGACTTTATATTACAGACAGGTTTTGGCTTGGGCATTAGATTTGTTTCTGAGGGCAAATATGCTGGGTGTTATTTCTGAAGGTAATTGATTGGGTTCAGGCAAAAGAGGCAAAAAGAACATTAGACACCAACCCCATTCCCTTATTTTTAATTAAAGTTGATGGTAGCCTTTTTGACTATAGAGCAAACCAAGGGGGCATTATTCCAGGCATAGAAGTACTCAATACCTTGCGTGGTCCAAGTAATGGACTAGTTAAAGAGTCCAAGTATGTTAGTTCATCTCCTACGAATTCCTGCTTATGCCGGGGAGTGGAGAGTACAAAACTCTTCAATAGAAACTTCAATCTCCCTTGGAATCTTACAAGGATCAACTTTCACCTGCAATTTAACCCAAGTTGCACCTCTCTTTCATATCCAAATCAGCTTCCAGCCAACCAAGCATGTATCTGTTGAACTGAAACTATTGGGGGGCCATATTTGGAGAGGGAAGCCATGCAATCTTATCCAAATAATTTTGGGTCCTTTTTAAGAGAAATCTCCATTCTTTGTCTGCTATGTCTAACCATCCATCATTCAGCGAGAACTCAGGAAATGATGAACTTTCCCTGTGTTCCTGTGTGGTGACAATTCTGAAGTTTTGAAAAACCATGACTTGCCGAGATCTCTCCTTACTTACCAATCATCTATTGACATCACCAGTTTTTTCCGAAGCCCATAGCTCATATCTGGCAAATTCATAACATGACTAATTTAAAGAAATAAATTGTACTTACAAATGCAGCTTCTCTAAATGCACTCATACCAAACATCGTGTTTAGTTGACTTCTCTTTGATCTCAAAAGATTATTGGCCAAAGTGAGCCAACCATAAAACGGGGTTTTCTATCTATTTATGATGGAAAGCAATCAGTTTTTAAAAGATCACAAGTTGGACTATCTAGTGAAAACTGGTCAGTGAGGTTAGGTCTTTTGGGGGGGGGGGTGAAAGATGGAGGAGAAAGTTTGTGGGATTGGAAGGTTAGAAAGGTTAATTAGACGGGAAGAGAAGGTGAGGCCTACCTAGGGAGAAGGGAGAGCTTCTCACGGGTGCTCCAAAACAATTTCTTTCAAAGTATGTGTGAGGTTTTCTATTGGCCTCTTGGAATATGTTAATGATGCTTTCTATTCCAACCATTCTACAGCATACTACTGTATTTAAGTATCAGTAATATTTTATTATCAACCAAAGACCTAAATGTCCCCCATGCTTAAATACTTCATTCCCCCCTCTCTCAAAAGAGTTAGCTAGATATATATCCTTATCGTCGTCAGATCTATATGCATCTGGTTCGTCCGTGACAGTTCCATTTCCTTTGCCATCCATATTTGGCTCTCTTTGTTTTCTTTATCTGCTTATGGGTTTTCGAGACGAGGGTTCCCAGGAAACAACCTCTCTACCTCTATGAGGTAGTGGTAAGGTATGCGTACATTCTACCTCCCCAGACCCCACTTGTGGGATTCTACTAGGTATGTTGTTGTTTCTTTATCTGGTGTCCTCCTTTTTGAACTTCTACCTTTGTTTGAAGTGGAAAACAAGCTAAATAGGTCTCCATATGTCTTCAGCATTTGTCAAATCAGCTAAACCCACAAATATATTGCTACAATGTGTGGAGAGAGGATCAGACACCACTTACACCTGACACATATGGTGGATCTGATGGCATTATCAAAGTAGGTAGAGGCGACTGGTCCATAAAGTCAGCAACAACGTAGAACCTAGGAATAGAGTGGTGGATGGATCTGACAATGGAGAAAGAGGATATTCAGGCAAATCTAGAAATTCCGATTTTATTCCCGTGTCTTTCATATTAATAAACTGGAAAAATTCTTTTGAAGCACCCGCGCACTTCTCTCTCACGCTCAAACAAATTCTTCCGAAGTACGTGTGAATTTGTTTGTTGGCCTCTTAGAATAGTTTAATGATGCTTTTGATATTGCATGATTTGAGATCTATGAGCTTTACATTTGTATTTTAGGTCTCATAAAAAACATGCATTTTGAAGAAATGTCATCGAAGGAAAATGTTTGGTATCTAATTTTCCCTCCATCCTAATTTATGTGGTGATGTTTGATTTGGCACGGAGTTTAAGAAAGTTTTTTATGAGCCCCTCTATAGTTGTAACCTGCAAAAGCAAGAACAAATTAGCACTGTTAAAACATTCTCTTTTTTTTCCATTCTATGGATTTTGAACATTTTAGACACACATGCCCCTGTTGCCTTGTCAAAATGTTGAAAGTCCATTTTTCACTTTGTCAAAAATAAAATAAAATAAAATGGAGGGAACATTTGGTGAGCAATGCATGAAACTGAAGTGTGAAATTTCCATCTAAAATCATGTGAACCCTTTTAGGAACTACATAGGAAGTGTAGAACCATGAGGTAAGGTCTTAGGTTCAAATTCCAGCGAAGCAAAAACATTAGGTAATTTTTCCATATGGTCAAGCCTTGGTGGACAAGGTTACTTAGTATCTTTACTGGTGGAATTAGTCGAGATAAGTGCAGGCTGACTCACACCCTACGACTATAAAAAAGAAAAGTGTATTACAATATCAAAGGTTCAACAAAACTGATGGGGAAAGTATCAAATTGCACCTATGTTCAACCATGAAATAGAATCAAGTTTGTGCTTCATGTTTGCATCTGTAATCTTTAAGGTGTGTGCATTCTGGAAGTTGCTCTTCTGGGCTCTATTATTTTTGTTGGAGTAGCTTTCTTTTATGCTGTGCTTAGTCATCTTAGCTTTTCTCGTCTCTTGTATTTTTAGTTGTCCTAATCTTGCTGGAGCTCTTGTTGCAGATGAAGATGAAGATTAATATTATGGACGGTTTCCAGGGAGTATGTTGCGGTAGCCGCTGCAGTGAGTCAAGTTGTTTGCTCAAGCAGGTTTTTTCCCCTTTTGTAAGGTTTGCAGTACATTGATCCTTGTATCGGTGAAGATCACTTTGCAATAATCATATTTTGAATGTCTTGCAAAATGTGTTTTCTCTAATAATGAGATTATCCATAGTCTCCTATGGCTGTTTTGGATCATTTTGTATGTTATAAACCTCAGCTTTTTAACATTGAAAAAACAGAACTGTCGTCGTTTTCCCTTTTCATGCTCCTATGGCTAAATTGTTTCTTGAGGGTCTATTTGAAACCACCTATCTATCCTCAAGGTAAGGGGTAAGGTCCGTGTACATCCTATCCTCACTAGCTCCTACTTTGTCGGATTACAGTGGATATGTTGGGCTAAATTGCTTTCAGCCATACATGATACATCCACTAGTCACTATGACCATAAATTTACTCTCTAGTTTGAGAAGATGAGATTTCTCAAAAAATAGCTAGGATTTTCAGAAAAAGATGTCATTCGTTTGATGAGAAATAAAAAGGAATATTAAAAATTTAAGTGGCTAAAGCTGAAGCAGCTACTTACGAAGTAACAGAAAGAAAAACGAAGGCTGGATTGGGAGAGTCAGAGTCGAAAAGAAGAATCCTCGCTTCTCTTTTATTCAAAATCGTGCATGAGATTTTTATATCACATGGCTCCTGATGATAAAAGACATAAAAATTCATTTTCTTTCTCTTTTATTACCTTGCGTAACAATCACTTCCGACAATTTGTTGGAATATTTTAGTGGCCCTATGTTAACATTGGGAGATTCAAAATATAAAGAAGTGAAATGAATGAAAAAGTTAGGGAGATTCAAAATATAAAGAAGTGAAATGAATGAAAAAGTTAAAGAGGATTATATAATTATTTTGACTTGATATCTTTTAACTAAGGGAGTTTGAATGAATCCTTTTGATTCTTTGGTTCTTTTTACCAACAAACGAATGATGTTCTCTCAAAGTGTAAAGCACCAAAAGAATCATTTCTTATAAGATACCCAAAATATTTAGTAAAGGAGTTGTGTAGGGACCGTGTGAATGTAGGATTCAATTTTCACAAATTATGACATAGGCAGGCTTGATCACTTAGGTCGATCTTAGACAAGTACCCCTTCAAAGTGCAATTTAGATCACTAAAAATGCCTCTTCGATCAGAATGAGACTACTGGAATTTTTCCCTTGGTCATTATGGATGATTTTGTAGAAGTTTCATGAAAAAAATTGATCGGAGGTCATATCATCAAAAAAAATTCCGGGCTAATACACATAAAAAATGGAGAATATTGCCTATTTTCTATTGAGTGGTCTCTAAATACTAAAAATGCCTTTTTGGTCAGGCTTAAGCTATTTGAATTCTTTTCGAGAGATTGTGAAAAAATTGATTGTAAGCTATAATACCAAAAAATTCATGGACTAACAAAATGAAAAACAAATAAAATAGCTTAATTTTTGTCTAGTGTCCTCTGAATGCTAAAAATACCCTGTTGATCAGATTGAGGCTATTGAAATTTTTTCGGAGGTCATTACAGATGGTTCTGTAAAGATTTCACGAAAGAATTGACCAAAAACTATACCACTAAAAAATTTATTGATGAAAACACATGAAAAATGAAAAAAATCATCTAATTTTTGTCAAATGACCCCTAAATGCTAAAAACGTCTCATCAATCAGGCTAAGCATATTGAAATTCTTTCTCGAGGCATTACAGACAATTGTGTAAGTGACCGGAAGCCATACCACTAAAAAATTTATAGGCAGATAGACTAACACACAAAAAATAGAGAAATTGCCTAGTTCCTACAGAGTGGCCCCTAAAAACTACAAAAATGCCCCGTCAATCAAGTTGAAGCTATTGGAATTATCTTTCAATTTATTATGGACAGTTACACAAAGGTTTTGAAGAAAAATTGATCAAAAGTCATATTACCAAAAAAATTCATATGCTAACACATATAAAAACAGAGTAAACTGCTTGTTGAGTGGTCCCTAAATGCTAAAGAATGCTCCATGAATTAAGTTGAGACTGTTAGAATTCTTCCCAGATCATTATGGACAGTTTTGTAGAGGTTTTGTTGAAAAAATTGATCGGAAGCCATACCACTAGAAAATTCATGGGCTAACACATATGAAAGATAGAGAAAATCGTTTGATTCTTGTTGAATGACCTTTAAATGATAAAAAAGGCCCTGCAGAACGAGACTATTGAAATAATTCTTGGGTCATTATGGATAGTTCTATAAAGGTTTCACAAAAAAATTGATCAAAAGTCATACCACCAAAAAAATTCATGGGCTAATACACATAAAAGATGAAGACAATTGCATAATTTCTTTTGACTATACCCTAAATGCTAAAGATGTCTCGCCTATCAGGCTCATACTATTAAAATTTTTTCGATCTTTATAGACAATTCTATAAAGGTTTTATGGAAAAATTGATCGGAAGCAAAACTATCAAAAATTCGTGGGCTAGCAAATACGAAAAATGAAAAAGATTATCTAATTCCTATCTAGTGGCCCCAAAATGCTAAAAAACACCTTGTGGTCAGGTAGGGGCTATTGAAATTCTTCGTTAGGCTATTATAGACGATTTTGTAAAGGTTTCACAAAAAAGTTGATTGGAAGCTATACCACCAAAAAAATTCATGAACTAACACACATGAAAAACGAAGAAAATCACCTAATTTTTCTCGAGTGACCC
>JAPFFP010000002.1:217692-240751 GCA_026153255.1 Solanum medicagineum
TTGATTTAATCTTAAATTGATTTTCTTTAGTTAATATCAAATCGAACCACTTAACAGTATAAAAAATTTTAAAAATACTTTTACTAGTCAAATTGTTTTCTCGATTATAGCTTCATGTACACTATAAATTAAATGGCGTGAATAACATTTTTCCAACCAATAAGAACATCTATCACTTTCATTATAATTTATATCTTATCCTTAACTTACTGTTAATTTTAATTAAACAAAGCTTCTTATTCCTTCTTTGTGTCATTATTTTATGAACTACGTGATCATTTCATTTAAAATCTTAAGTCGTTAAAGAGAACACATTTTTATTTACTTAATTGTATGTTTAACACATTCATCCCATCATGTATGATTTCTTTTTATGAGCCAACACGTGAAATTCTGTAGTGATTCAATGTAGTTTGAATTCAAGAATTGTGTCTGCTCTGATATATCGTTTAGGAGTATGTAGGACTTTCTTTAAATATACAAGTTGCTAGATGAGTCACACACTTTAATATGATGGATTAGATAAGAAGTTCTGAAATTTATATGTTCAACGCACTCGTCCCTTCATGTATGATTTTTTTTATGCACGAACACGTGAAGTCATGTAGTGATGTGGTTCGGACCCAAGATTTATATTTGCACTCACTGATATATCGATTTTGGAGTATGTAGTCATTTCTCTAAAAGATGAGTCATACACTTTAATATGATAGATTACATAAGAAGTTCTAAAATATTCGAGTCTCACTGTCACCATTATACAAAAAGAATTTTTTACGGGTTTTGATTCGTGAATCATGCCACACATGAAGAAACAGATTAAAAATTAATTAAGTCCATGAAAATAAAACATTTCTAACCTTTTAAATGTTTAGATGGATTAGATCACACGCTTTAATTTAATTAGGCCTATTAATTACTATCCATAAATTTAGAACAAATTAAGAGCTTGTTTGGTTGGAAAATGAATTATTTTGAGATTAGTTATCTCAGAATTACCATTTTATTTTTACTGCGGATAAAACTAATATCATAATTCTGGAATAAGTTATTCTGCAATTTTATCTCAATCAAATATGAGATAAACTCATCTTAAAATCAATTTGAAATTAATTAGTATCTTACTATCTTTTATTTTTGATATCAATTGAGCCCTAAGAGCATCAAGGGTAGACCAATAGCACTTAAAAGCTTAAACATCTTCATTAATTTCTTAATCAAATTATGTAACCTACTACACGCCAATCTCTAATTATATGTTAACTAATATTTGTTATATTTTTATTATTTTAAATTTGACGATTATTATATTATTATTTGTCAATTCTAATCGTGTATTGTGGAAAATGCTTGGCATAATTAACAGCTTATAATTTAATTCTCTCAATTTCTTGAAGGATTGATGAAATTGAAAGGTTTTCATTAGAATTTAATTTTTCAGTTTATAACTCATTAATTACATGATGATTAAGAAAGATTATGTGAGTGATTAAATAAAATTAAAAATTAGGCTTATGAAAAATAGTAGGAAAATTAGGAGGTGAAGTGTATAAGTAGAATATCTATGTTTATACTTCAAATAAATCAATACGAAATAACAAACTCCTTAAGTACAATTATTTAGGATAATAACAACTGTTTTTGTTTGACTAATTAAAGAGACTTGATTAATATTGATGAAGAAGTTGCATAATTGGCTAAAAAATATTAACACAATCCTAATCGATGTAAATATATTATATACATGAAACAGAAAAAACAAAATCAAAAGTCAAGGTGCATAAATATTTTTTCAAGAATAAAGATAGTATATAATGCAAGTGTTTAAGAAATGGACATGATTTATTTCTAAGAGAAATCACTAATTAATTTGTATTAGAAGATAAAAGTTTCTTGTAATTATACCTAAAGAGACTTGTGAGGTATTGAGCTGGCAAAGGATATACAATGTCCATTCCTATTTAAATTAAACAATATATTATGACAAGTTATACTCTTAAAGGTAGCCTTATATAATTAGATAATTGGAAAAATTACACAATATATTTTATCATATGTTTTAATAATCTCTATCATCTACGAAAATCTGTTATTTCTACTCTCTTTCTTCAACTTATAGATACCTAGACTATTATTTCTCTCTCTTTCTTAATTTATCCTAAACTATCTCCAAATTTTAAGTATTCTAATCAATATCTACATAATCTTTATATGTTTTAGTTGTCTAATCAATCTTTGCATGATTAATTTCAATTTCAAATTTTTTATTATTATTTTCAAACTAAACAAAAAAGAAAAGAAATTGAAAAGTCTCCAATTCCTCCACCAAAACCTAGTGTCTTCCATTTTTAATCTGCTTCTTCATAGCAGTCTCCATTTTGATTTCAACTATGATATCATCCTAAAAAAATAGGGAAATCCTTAATCAAGTATCAACTGCCCAAGTCAAGCACCTAATTTTAGGTATCAAGTATCTACTAAACAAACAAAATATAAAACCTATATCAGGTATCAATTATCATTAGTTTGATAAGAACAAGAGTTTCTTCTTAAAGTATCAAGTATCTAAAGCTACAATTCCAACAATGAGTATCATTCTAAAAAACACGAAAATCCTTACTCAAGTGTCAACTACCCAGATCAAGCACCTAATTTTAAGTATTAAGTATTTACTAGAAAAAAAACATAAAACTTATGTCAGCTATCAATTATTAATAGTTTGATAAGCACAAGTGTTCCTTCTTAAAGTATCAAGTACCTAAAGTTCCTATTCAAACGATGAGTATCATTCTGAAAAACACGAAAATCCTTAATCAAGTATCAACTATACAAATCAAATACCTAACTTTAAGTATCAAGTATCTACTAGATAAAAAATATAAAATTATTTACTACTTCTCAAATTAATTTGTGTAAAATGCCCTAGTATCAAACTAATTCTCAAAAACACTTTTAATAATTATACTCATTGCTACGCTAGATAACAAATACAACAGATAAAAAGTGATCATATGGTCAACTAATTTGTGTGTATCAATTATTTAGAGAAGAAGAGGTCCAAAAAGTGTTGCAGATTAAAAATTCAAAATTAATTAAGGTGGTGAGCAATAATCTTTTGGAAGGAAGCCGTGTATTCCTACATCAAATTACAGTGTAATTTAATAAGCACCATAACAAAGCATGTTTTGCCGTCTTCATTTTTGCGTGTTCTTGTAAGAATTTTTCAGAGGGTTTTTGAATTTTTGAAATTGTTTCGATTTTAATGGGTGATTGGATTTGATTTTTTAGTTTAGCCCATTTTTAGTATAATTGATTGGTTTGTTTTCTTTTTTTTTTTGACAGGTATCAAACAAGTTTTAAGGTATCAACACGCCTAATAAATATGAGATTTTTAGTAATTTAGGAAATAGTTGATATAAAAAAAATTAAGGTTATAAAGTATGAAATTTGTAAAATTTGCACTAGATAATTTAATTGTGTGTATATTTATATTTTTATGTATAACATGTATAATGGACAGTCATTGGCATGTAATATCCCCTATTTTGGGATGCTCTCTAATTTTTACTCCCAAATTTAATTTGTGCTCTTTAAGTTTTGTTCTTCAATACAAACAAGAGTCTTCCTCTGTCTAAGTCAGAATTAAAGTATTGAATATACGTAGATATACACCAATATAACTGTATATATTTATTCATATATGAGTATCTCTTTCCAAATAATCACTTAAAAAATGAGAAAATTATTATCTTGAGTTATACGTGCAACGTGTGTGTCAATAAACTAGTCATATTAAATATTAAAAATGAAAAAGTATTAAGTCAAAAGCTGAAAGTATCATTTGCACTAGCTAATCTTTTTTTAAAAAAAATTCAAGCATTTATTTACATTAATAGAAACAAAAGCAACACGAACAACAAAAGGTCCAGAAAAAAAACCCAAATCCAGAAAGGAAACAAATAAAAGAAACAAACTAAAAAGACACTAACCCTAGCGAAACAACCCCCTAGGAACCCATCTAAGAAATGGCCGGAACCTAGAAAACTCCGTCACCTCTCCGATTGTGCAACAACTCCGGACTAGTCCAATCTTGATCAATAGTGGTGAAGTAAAGAAAAAAGGAGTTTGGGCGACAATTACTTTTGTATTTATAAGTCTCATAAATTTTATGATTTCAATTCTTTGAAGACTTCTTCAATTCCTATCTTGTCTACGACCATCACAAAATCAGATAAGGTCAACAACCACAGGAGAACCTCTTGATTAGCTTGCGTCTATTTTTGTATTTTGTGCAAATTATATTGAGTTCCAAAGGAACTAATACCACTATCTCAAATCCCAGAAATCATCAATACAAGTATCAATAGCAAAGTATTTCCTAATAGATCCTAAAAACTTTGTTACTATCGAGCCTTAAAAAAGTTCGAATTAGAGATGTCATCAGTTGCTTCCCCTTTTTAACCTATCTTTGTAGAAGTAATGAGGTGTTAATCCGCATCATTTTCCTTGTTTGTGATTGTATCCCTTTGTAGAATGGTGCGAGCCTGCATTGGCAATTCATTTGCATTATTAAATTGAATGGAATTTGTACCTCCAAAATTAACAACTAGGTTAGTTAAGAACATCCCAAGTCTATATTTTTATTTGCGCTCAAATCGTAAGTCTATATTTTTATTTTCACTCAGATAAACCATTTGTCACTTTATTTATTTAGAAGTTTACTAGCTACTAATCAAAGTTCAAAATTGACCATTGATCGTATCAAAGGAATTAGTTTTAAACATTAAAATGTATTCCTCATTTGATATATCCTGTCAGACTACTAAAATTTTTTTTAGTTATTGCAATTTATTATTCATTTCATACATATTCATAAAATATTAATTGATCTAAGCGAGCTATAAGAAATTTATATGGAACACACGTGCAATACACGTGCCCAACATACTAGTATCGATAAAACAATCTTAACTGTTATGTAATTTGATTTAGATATAATGCCTTAATAAATAAATATATACTTATATACAAATATTTTTATCTTTAAAGTTAAAAATAGATCGGATCCTTATTTACATGGCTACAATACCAACAAAATTTCGCCTTTATTATGTCTTTCCTCTCTCATTATTCACGATCTCACTCAACTCAAGAATTTTTTTTTTAAAAAAAAATAACCTCTCCAAAACAAAGGAGAAAAGAAATTCCTTCTAAATGCAAAAACAAAAATTCTAGATCTAGAAAAGAATTTATATTGCCATCAATTCCTTGTGAGATTTTAGAAAACAGGTAATTCTCCTTTTTCTTTTTTTCCCTATAGATTATCATGATTTTTTCCTTTTATGAACAATAAAAAGAATTAGGTGCACATGAACACTAATTCATGTATAGAATGAATTGATGGATTAACAATCTTGATACATGAAAAACAAGGCATGATAAATCTAATGTAAATTGAGTTTGTTTTAGGTAAAAAAAAATGATAGAAATGTGTTTCTTGGAAATTATTCATTTCTTTATCTTCAATTTTTCAAGATCTAATCGATATGTTTCTATGTGAATTTGATTTGTCCATTCAATAAATTTCTACCATCTCCTCCCAATGTACGAGAAACGTGCGAGATATTGAAAGTGTTGTTAGTTTTTCGATAGAATCAAGATGATCCACAGTTTATCATGTGTATGCGAGAAATGTGTGAGATGCTGGAAGTGTTATTAGTTTTTCGATAGAACCAAGATGATCTATACTCTATCATGTGTGAGAAGATGGAAGTGGTGTTAGTTTTTCGATAAAACCAAGATCTCTATTCTTCCTACCTTGATGTGCGACATGTGGTGCTAGGTTTTCGATAAGAAGCAAGATTTCTACTCTTCTAACCCACCCTGAAGTGTGACATGTTAGAGCTGATGTTAGATTTTCGATAGAACCAAGGTCCAAATTCTATCTCCCTACCTCACCCATCCCCACACACCCAATGTGTGAGAGATGCTTCCTAAATTGAAACTTTAGCATGGGCTCACGAACGCACCCATGTGCACTTGATGTGCGAAAAATCTTTATTTTTATTTAAATTTGAATTAATTTATCTTTTTTAACAAAGTATCCTTAATTTTTAATTTGAAAACGGATTCAAAAGGAGTATGATGAATATTGAAAATCCATTATTTATTTTTATCCAACACAACAATTTTATTTAAGGTGCATTTGCATTAAAGGTTACTTTTGGTGAAGTACTCTTATGCGATTAAGTTATCAGAGATAATGCATTGTATTTACTAGATTCATATTTGTACTTATATCATGAAATTGTTAACACATATACAAGTTTGAGTCAAAGTCACCAGGTCAGATAAATATATAATTTAAGAAAGTTGTCTCGCGCTCCTAGGTATTCTCTATCTACCTACTTGTGTAGGTTCCGAGTACAGGTACCCTCTTGCTTCAAGTCGTGCGAGCTTTCAGGAATCTCCGGATTTGTGCTTATTTTCAACTCCCCAAAGCATTTCCTCGATTCCTCCGCCATTCCTCATCTCTGGGTGCCTAGGTATCGCCATAAGCCTTTCCTCATTTGAACCTCGCCATCCTAAGGTACTGCTTAATGGATGGATCTTATCAACATTAATCTCATCGATCTCATATCATTGCGGCTAAGCTTTGAACAAGAAAAAAGTATACGATAGTGCGAGAAGAAAGAGAGTGATCTATACCTATCTCTATATTTTGTTATATTTGATTGTGTGACCATCTGATTTGAAAAGTTAAATTATTCCAAAAAAATAAAAAAATTCTCCTCCTTGCTAAAACCAAATAAGTAATAAGGAGATGAAGCTAGTTAATTTACATCTTAATTTCCTTTATGTTTGTTCTTAAGCTTTTTCTCATTGTTTAACTAAATGTTAGTCTGTACATTGATATAGTAGGAGTTGATTTCTCAGATATTCTCAATCTTAAAATGTCACTTTCTTTGTTGAATAAAGTTAGAATTAAGATAAAAGTGACTTTTTGAGATAATAACTATTATTAATTAAGTGATCGGCCATTTGAGAAATCAACCCTCGTCTAGAGTCTTGAAGGAAATTTTCCTTTTATTACCGTGCAAAGTTTGTGTACAAAATACTCAAAGTTAGAATGTTGATATACTTTTCTCAGGATGAATGAGCAAGCTATACAAGACAATAATCCCTCTGCTCCGACAATCCTTCCAGCGAAGCGGAGGCGTGGACGCCCACGCAAAGATGGAGGTGTTGCTAAGAGAGGGAATTTGCAGTCTCCAGTGATGACGACTCCAGGACACGAAAGCATCAAGAAAGTTCAACAAGATGTTGCTGAAGTGAACCAAAAGGATGGCACCATTGGTGGTAACAACGGTGTAGGACAAATGGTTTCTGGTGTCGTTGATGGTCGTTTTGATGCAGGGTACTTCATCACCGTGAGGGTTGGTAATAGTGGTACAACACTCCGCGGACTGGTCTTCCAGCCAGGGCGCATCGCTCCTATTACACCAGCAAATGATGTTGCCCCATTAGCTACAATGTATCACAGAAATCAAGTTGCTAGTCCACTCTTAAACCAGCTTCAGCAACAGCAGCCAAATGTGGCACCAGGACAACATGTTTTCTCTTCTAAGCCAATGACAAGTTCTCCATTTGTGCCCAACAACAATCAATTTACTCCAACCATGACGCCTCAGTGTGGCACGGTTATGTCATCTAACGAGGCACGTTGCAGCTCGACTTCTCCAAAAATCATGCTGCAGCCAAATCAAGATCAAGGAGTCCAAATCCAGTCCCCTCCTGTTGAAAATCTTAGAATGGTTGATCAGGATGAAGTGATGCAGGTGTTTGAAATCTCGACACAGGGGACGAAAATGACAGCCGAATCCATGTTGGAACCAAAAGCTAGTGAAGGAAGTAACAATCAGGTGCCTAAGGCTCAAAATCAACTCATGGGCTCAATGTTTCAGTCTGACATTCTTTTCCATGGTAACCAAAACAGCTCAAGTGGCGAAATTCATCATAATCCTCCTGTTGTGTCTAAGTCTCAAGAGACGTTAGACAACCAATCGATTGAATCTGAATCCAAGAACGATAAGCAACCAAATCCTGAGCAGTCGTTTATGCAAACTTTACTCCAGCAAGGAGAGTTGGTCAACTGTGAAGCGAAGAAACTTGATATTCACCGAGCTCCTCCTGTAAACAACGCTCAAACTCAACTCTACTCCTCCCAAGGGCTTCCTGTGGAGATTCAGCTGAAAGATTGGACTCATGGTGGTGGACGTGAAAACCAACAGAATCAATTCAACCAAAATACTCTATTTGCTGAACTTAACTCTCTTTCCCATGCTGCACAAACTACTCAAGTTCAACCAAGCAACGAGCCAAAAAGCACATTTCTTGAACAGAATTACGACATTCAGATGACTCAAGCTCTGGAGGGAGGAGCTAATGAGAACCCGAATCCAGAGATCAACCAAGTACTAGTTGCTGGTGAAACTCAAGTTGTGCCTGAAGAGTCGATCAGGACTACCTCAATCGACTTCATGATGGAAAATCTCAATTATCCGAAGAATGAGGAGCCACAAAATACTCATGTTGGACATGAAGTTGAGTTATCAAGAAATGTTGGAACATCAAATGAAACTAAGGAAGCTAGTGATCCCCATGGCGATAAACTTGTGTTAGGCTCTCAATTAACACCACAGCAAGAAGATGCAGAAACCGATAAGTCTGATCATTCAAGGAGACTTGAAACTCAGAATAAAAGTTGTGATGGTGGCAACATCAACCTGGAGATGTTTCACCAAGTCCAACCTTGAAGCTGCTCATGACTAAGAGCAACAATGTAATAGATTTATCTTTATCTTTAAGCAGATAGAAGTTTAGGACCTTATCTTCAAGTTAGACTTTGGTCACTTTTTCTTTGTTAGTTTGCAAGAACTTTTCTAGGGTCAATGAACCTGAAATCATCCAAATTATGTATGTTTTCCCCATCAGTATGGCATGTCCCCTTTGTTAGCTATGGAGGCGGAACCAGAATTTGAAGTTCATGAGTTCTAAACTTGTTACTGAATGGAGAACCAATAGCTTGTTTTAGTTCATTAGTTTGTTATTAAATATTTATACATATAATTGATTCCATGATTATTATAAATTCACAATATAATTAAGAGAATCATAGGTGACGCCTTAACCAAGAATGATTCAACTTTATACATGAAACTTGTTTGTTCTTGTATTTCCCTACTATTTTTCCAAATTGATCTCGCGGATACATATCATTCAAAGAAGAAATATGGGTGGAGCGTAATACACAACATTTCATTCCTTTGTCAAGAACTTGATCAATTGATATGTTTTCACAAATATTAAAAATTTGATTTATAATAGAGGATGGATTTGATTGAATGCAAGTATTGTAAATATTCCCAAAATTTATTTATTCCAAGAGTTAGAACCTGAGTTCTTGGTGAGTTGTTAATTAGGTGCATGCAGTTGACATAGAAATGAAGACCAGCTCAAGATTCCTCTTACTATAAACAAATACTATAAACCTTTTTGCTTCTACAAAAAGGCAAAAGGTTTGACATTCTTATAGAAGAAGTTGAACAGGTCTGAATAGAATGTCTTCTATAAGTTCAGATAACACATATGCTTGTGCTCCTCATGTCGGGTAAGGCTACATACACACCATCCCCCTCCAGGAATAGCTGAACAATCGGAATAGAAGTCCTAATTTCACCTTTCTCGAATTCGCTTTCCATGGTGACTCATCACTTTTGCTGTTGCCGGGTGGAATGATTCATTCAACCTCGGTATCAGCAACCAAGACACCCTTCACGACTCCGATCACGGTTTCCAGTTGAGATTGAAAGGAAAGCAATAGGGAACATATACTTGTGATCCACGTACACACCATCCTCCTTCGACTCCACTTGTGGAATCTTGTTGTCATCATCGTCGTCTGTCAGGCTATATATAAATGGAAGATGTAGATCTAATTTTGGTTATATTTTTAAGTATTTTAGCTGCAATTTTCACCATAATTGTCCGGGAGAATCTGCAGGAGTTTTGTGTTAATGTTTTTTTCCTAATCTTGCTCTTGATTGTCTTTATTACTTTCCCCAAGTCTTTCATTTTCATTCTTTACCATTGTTTTCTTATTACCAGCCTTGCTATGTTTAAGATTTTGTGGACCTTCATGTTTTCTTGATTTGTAAAGCATTTGATTTTGAGAGTTCCTTCGTAAACATGTTATGAGAGTATATCTTTGGAGAAATGATTTATCAGAAATAATTTCTATACCCTCAAAGATAGGATAAGAACATCCTACCCTCCCGAGAAATCTCTGATCAAGGATAGACCAAGAGCCCTTTCGCATCATATCTAAGGGATTTCCTCGGTTCGCTGTGACTCTATCAGTACACTGCAATGTTTTTGTCTGCGATGATCCCACCAGAGCGCCCTCTACTTCTAATAGGCAATGAACTAGATCAGAATCATTCTCAACGAGTCCATAAGTGATCCCATTTTTTTCATCGGGTATGGATAAAGACCAAAGATCTTGAGCAACCGATCCGACAGAAAACACCTTTGAATGTTTCGCAAAATCGAGGCTATCATATAAAGACCGCCGTCCATCTCTCTCAAAATCGACTCGAACTCCAGGAGCCAACTTTTTCAGCAAAATCTTGCAAATTTATAGTGATGATTTCTGAGCACCCTTTAACAGAATAAAACTAAGCAAGCCATCTCAATTCAAAGATGGTAATAATCCAGACACGATGTTATGATTGAAGAATATGGTAAACAAAACCATATCCAGGTATGAAAATTATAAAGAAAAGCACCATAGTAGATCAAAATCAATGTTCGACAAGCCAAAAACTATTTAAGTATAAACAAGATGTGTCCATGATCTCTCTGAGGTCATTAACGTAACTAGACCGCCTATAACAAAAATGGCCAAGTGCGCAACAGGCCGACAAGAAAAGGAAATAAAAAAAGCGACTACAGAAACAGACAGCGAACAAGAACATAAATGTATCTCCAAGAACTAACCTATGGATAACTACACTACATCTGCATTCAACTGAAAATCTATGCGCTCCGCTTTTCAACATCATCTTGTTGCCATGTCAGTAAGCTCTCAACAATTCCATTGACCAGCAGATTACTGCAAAATATAAGTCGATTTCTAGCCGTGAGGAATAAAATGTGATATGATGAATGAAATTGCTGATAGGTAACTATTTCAGTTCACTGCTACAGCAACTCATTTTATTCGCCCAGTGTCACTGACGTGAAGAAATTGAAAAGGAGAAACACAAACTTAACAAAACAAACAAGCTGCACTTCCTCCTAGTAGAATGTGCACATTTCAATGTCATTCCCTACATAGGCATTCAAGACAAGGTTTTTAAAGTACCTGGGGCTGCTGCGACATCTGTTGCTGTTGCAGTGGAGGTTGTGCATAATTTCCATACCCAGCATAGCCGGCATAGTACATATTTGGGTCCTGAGTAGGTTGGGCATAACCATAGGCATCATATCCTGGTGTATACCCATAATAACCACCATTCCACTGGTTCGGATCACCCTGAGACTGCTGAAAAAGCAAATTATTTAAATCAGCCAACGCTTAATAGATACTGCAGAACTCAAGAGAAGTTGGGCAAGGTAATAACCAGCTTGTTTGAAGGACTACGACCCCATGAAAGGCGGATGGTTTGTCCACCCAGCTGAGTTCCACTTAAAGCTCGTAGAGCTTCCTCAGCACAACTTCTGCCATGACAATGGCCAGCATGTTAGTTTCCTTATCATTGAATTTGACTAAGCTCAGAAGGCATGTTACTGTACCTATCGGCAAATTGAACAAAACCACAACGTTTGCCTACTGGTATTTTTACATGAAGCAATTGCCCGTAGTTTCCAAAGACCTGCCTGAGGTGATCATCCGTTACACTGGAATCCAAGTTTCCAACGAATACCTGCAATTAAAGTTGTTTAATATGAGTATAGTTTGAGAGAAAGCAATGAATATGACGATATAAAGAAATGTACAGACGGTCGTATTAGTAGGGTCATCCTCATTTTGAGTTCCAGAACTTTGATATGAAGCTGCAAATGAAAGAACAAAGATGAGGGGGGTTACAAGAGAAGTATACATTAAAGAAAAGAAAAATACGGTTAAAAAACAAAAGTAAAAGCAAATTACCCCATAAAACAAGTAAAACAAGGAGCACGCACAAATTTGAAATTTCAGAATTTGCAGCACCCACAAATCTAAAGAAAAGTACTGCATGGGATTAATGATATGCCTTGTGTGATTGTCCTATGACGTGTATAAAGGACAAGAATCAAGAACTTGAATAATAATTTAATAACTCCCTCTGCCCAATATAGCAGAAATACATAAGACGTGGAACACAAATGCTAGACATGTATTCTCATCGTCACCAAACTGGTGGGTACTCAACTCTTCATTCCAGATTCAACACACAAGGTTTGATGATCCGGAAGAAAAGTAAATTTAACATCTCAACCTTCTCAGGTGTAATGTTCAATTTTTTTCTTTTCTTTTTTGTTTGGGATGAGAATGGAAGAGAACATCTGTAAAGAATCTGTAAAGATGAACATCTTTATTGTAGGGCAATAAAAGTACTGTTCACAATGCAACATTGTAGGAAAAAAGAGCAGAATAGAAACATCTTCAAAAAAGTTGGATGAATAAAGCAACCCTACAAGGTGGATTGGCTCACTAGGTTTAGTGGTATCAGATGCTTGCCTAGCAGAAAAAAGATTAGCAAAGAGAGGAATAATCACATGCAGTAGGTGTGTCCAATGTGATGAAGGATATGATGATGTCAATCATCTTTTTATCCACTGCCGATTGACTTAATAGCTGTAGAAAATATTTTTGAATATATGTGAGCTGACATGGTGCAGGAAAGGAAACCCAGACAACTGTCCTTATGCTAAGACACAAGAAGCCTCAACATCTGAAGCCCCTTTGGCTTACTGTCCCTGCAGCGATATGGAGAACAATTTGTAGGGAGAGAAACCAGAGATTTTAATGGGAAACAAGAAAACATAGTTAAACTAAAGTTCAAATGTATTTCTACAGTAGATTTTTGGTATAAAAAGATTTACATGAAACAGAAGGTTCGGGATCTAAAGGCATTATTGAAGTACAATGATTTGCAATCCATTCAAAGAACATTTGCAGGCAATCTAGAGATACTGGAAATATATATGCTCACACCACCCTTGATATCTTTATTAAAGCTCTCGATGACTTGACTATAGAAGTAAAAAAGAGAGAAAGAAAATTAATAACCAAAACTTATCTAATGAAATTAAAAAGACTTACTCAAAACAAGGGAGAAATATTGAGAATATTTACATATCATATTACAAATTATACACATTTCAATTCAATATATTAGAAAAAAACAACAGAAACAAACTGTATGGTGTATAGTGTATTTAAAAGTGAAATGATGGATTATTGGCTAGTAATGGAAAGAGGAAACAACCCACCCACCCATCACCATGAGGGGATTTCTCTAAGACAAATTTCATAAAGCAAATGAAGCAGATCTGGACCAGGATATCTTAAGTTGACAATTGAAACTGACAGAGATTAGAGGCACACTGAAGATTAAAATGGTATGGGTGACAATCATATGGAAAAAAAAACAAGAATAAAATGGCTGAATAGTAAAGATAAAGTAATCTGAATAAAGAAGAATGGAGTAAAGAGAAAAAAACTGGAGCTGTTAAAATTAACACCGAAAGGATCCGATAGAGTAAATTTAATCACACTAACCTACGCAACACCATGCCCTAAAAGATATTCATTTCAGCTGAAACAAGCTCCAGGGCACTAAATCATAGAGCCTGCCTCCCATTAACCCTGCTTTTTTAGACAACCGTAGTTTTATGAGATTTAAGATTTCATGGAGAAGATTTTAGTACTCAAAGAAATGACACCATAAAGTGGTACTTCTCTTCAAAGCTTCAAGAGACCTAAGGAAAGCAAAACATAAATGCTCCTGTTGGCCAACTGAGACAAAAACAGATAAATCATGATCCCCAAAATAAACCAATAGCACCCTCAAGCTATCTAAATTGAGATCAAAACAGACGCCCAAAATAAACCAATAGCATCTCCAGCTATCTAAATTAAAACCTCAAACTTCTGTCACAAATAAGCAAAAAATCAAAGATGTCAAACTCTAGGAATAACACATGTATCGAACTGCAAGTTAGATGAAATGCATTGTTCTTAACTATTCCAGAACATCATAACATGACTGTGGATATACCTTGCATCTGACCACCAGTATTCTTCTTGTTAGCAGCAGGACCAATGCGCATGGGCCTAGTCGAGCAAAACTGTCCATTCATCTCAGTCATAGCGCGTAGTTGCTCACTCTCATCCCCAAATCTAACAAACCCATAACCCTTTGTGTGCCCTGTTGCCCTATCTGTCACAACCTTAGCACCCTTGACTGAGGGATAATTGACCCTGAATGTCTCCTGAAGCATGTAATCTGTGACATCAGCTGCCAAGTCTCCAACAAATATTGTGTATTCAGGAGTATTATCTGAACGCTTTTCACCCGAACCAAGTGATGCCCAGTTGAGCCTAAAATTTTGCTCAATATTAGGCATCAAGGTGCCATTGTATGCTTGTAGATTCCTTTCTGCAGCTGCATGACTGTTAAACTCAATAAAGCCATAACCCTCTGATTGTTGAGTTTGCTTGTTGCGGATAACTTTAGCAGAGACCACCTGCATAAACAGTTAACAGTTAATGCTTTCTCACTCAACCACGAGCAAAGGGGAAAAAAGAAGACTGAGAAGCTGCACTAATATGCACACTAGAGAAAACAAAGAGAGTAAATCATGCATATGCTTACATGTAAAAGTATCCATTTTGAACATGAGCATAAATTTGCAATACGAACATAAATTTGCATAACAAATTGTATATCCGACTTCTCAAAATCTCAAATTTAATGGCAAGACATACACCAAACAATTTGTGGTAAGATATACCCCTCTACCCATCAATAATCTAATCAATCATTAGATTGAAACCAATGACAGGATTAGTACCATACTAATAACTTAAAGATCAACGGTTTACCCTGTAACATATATACAAGCACTCTAGAACCAACGGACTAGCCTACTCAAAAAATTAACAGCAATCAGTCACCAAAAGATATGCACATCCAAATAGTTGCCTCAAGAAGATATTTCTAGAAATTATGGTTTTCAAAAAGAAACTACATGATTAGAGGAAATTATTATAAAGGTATTATGTTATACCTCACAATAAGCTCTGCTTAATTAATATATGGGGCATCCCTCTACACTTCTTTTAAAATTAACTAGCTTTTCACCAAAACATAATACAAGTTACTGCATATAAACTCCCACTTTGTCAAGTGGTACAGATTCCTGCATATAAACACCAATGGAGAAATATTCACGTTCCTCAAATAAACATACAAAACACACTGGAGAAGTCAATCCAAAGTATATGACCACAGCAAACACTTGATAGTTCTCAAAATTTTTAAAAAAAATCCAATCTTCCCCGAAAAGACAGTTTTTTTCATATTAAACACTTCGCAGCCATATCCAGAACACTCAAACGTCCTTACTATAGCTTTTCAGGTGCTTATATTTCTAATATAGTCTAACCAGGATGAATACTAAATTGATACAGAGAATTCATAAAGCCTACGGGCCAGCTACTTCACATTGAGACACAATAACAGAATCATTACAATACATTTAAACATATAATTATAAACAGATCCTTATAACAATGTGTTTCGTGAATTTTTAGCTATACCTCTCCAGTTTGCGCAAAGCAACTATATAGGTACTGTTCATCCATCCAATACTGTAGATCCCCAATCCAAAGCGTCCGGACTTCATCAGCATTGGTCGGTTGAGCTGAACCCGTGTACTGAGATTGTTGCTGCTGCTGCTGCGGTGGAGGCACTCCGCCCCCCTGCTGCGGTGGTGGTTGCTGGTAGTAATAACCGGACTGCGGTGGCGGAACCTGGTACTGTGGTTGCTGAGCCATCCATTGCTGCTGGTACTGTGGATGCGCCGCCATAGGTGGTGGAACCGCTGAACTTGCCGCCGGTTGCATCGTGCTAAAACCCTAGAGGGGAAGATAAGTGGATGATGGGAGAGAGGAGACTAAAAGAAGTGGGGAAAGAGATATTTTGTATGCAACTATGGGCTTTTTGGATCCGTGTAAAATTTCCAAACTTTCTAAATTTAGAAATATATGAAAATTCTTGTACCAATAATTACTAGTTCAAAATTCAACCTAATCGATAACTCAATTATTATTGATATTGAGTTATTAAAGTAATAATTCAAAAGTAATTTAGAATTTACTTTACGATAGATCATTAATTTGATAAACTATTTTACTTGTGTGTCATTTCCACTTATTGCTTAATCTTGATTCTGAATTTCTTTGTACTAAAATATTTGTTTCCATTCGTCGTTCATCCTACCATCAATTGTATTGTCCACCAACAATGATGATGGGTTCAAATTGTTCGACGAGAAATTATTAGTGGAGTACATAAAATCTACTCCTCTTTAGTTTCAATTTTTATATACGATTTGTTAAACTGATTGATAATTGTTAAATTGAATTATATCGGTCAATATTTTATTGATTTAATAGCACTTAAAACATATAAAAATAGTTAATTGATAAGTTGAGAAACTATTTAAAGAATTGTATCTTTTTAGAAAATATAAAATAAGTCCGTGTTTTAAGAAATTTCTCAAGTCAAAACAAACATATACTTCTTTTGAGATTAAAAAAAAAGTATTTTCTTTTTTTGACACATGAATTTGATTAAACAAATTACTTTGACCAACTTCATTTTAAATTTAAGATTATAAGTTCATTCAATGATAACCTACTAATGATACTCATCTCAAGAATAAACATAGTTTTTTGGGAGTTTATACGTTACAAAATAAGAATTTCAAATTATTTCGATTTTTTTTATTCTTTAATCTATAAATTTTTTTAATTTCTAACTCTATTTAAATTCATATTGCATAAAAACATTCGTAATGACCTAACAAATGTATTTGATCAAAAATTGGTAAGCCATGCATAATGAATAGACAATGCTCATTATTTGTAAAGGCCATACATCACTTTTGTGCGTACGATTACTTTTTGGACTACAAAACAAAGTTTTGTTATTATATCAACAATTTTCCTTGGATGAATTCATAATTTTTCCAGAATATGAATGGACTATTATACCCTAAATTTTAGATAATGTTTCTCAAGGGCAGTCATCACTTGTTTTCCTTTGAAGTTTTTGCAAGTCTCAGCTCTAGGTCTTCTGTCGAAATGCAATGGTTTTTCTATCTTTTTATTTACCGTGAATGGGGAAATCATTACACATAGTATGCCCAATTAGCATTTTCTTTTACACCCTATATTTCTTCCTCAAGCAAGCTTGGACAGAATAGCAGAGCAAGTATTAGGAGCATAACAAAAAAGGCCTTCCTCACCAATAATATCTTTGCTCGCGGCAATTGTTACCTCTCAGGAGAATCGATGACTACATCAAAGATGCAGTATTAGTACATCTGAGACTTCGAGAGTATTCGTTCATAAATTTTAAGAAACATGTCCGACCAACTAGTGACTATGTTTGAACCAAAATTTTGTTGGTCCATTTGATTTCTTGTCAAGTGCATCCACAAATCCTGCAGTTTCTATTTTATCAAACAATGTCAAAATTCAAATTGTTATTCATACCATCTCCATGAAATTGACCAAGGAAAATAATTTTCTTAAATCTGATTTACAAAAAATTGATATCACAAAAAAATGATGGCAAAAATAATTTTGAGAGCCATGCAAGAGTGCTCAATCTCATTCCATGGAGCTTGTAACTAAGCCTGCTTCTCTACCACCATAAAATGCAGGGGCTATAGCTTCTATCTGAAAGTGTATAAAGACAACTGCATCTTGACAGCTATTCCAAAAAAATTGTCAATCATATATTCGATACAAACAACCTTAATTTCACTTCTTTCATTCGTCAACGTCTTGAACCCATGCCAAATCTGCAATCGAAAGCTCAACAAAAATCATATTTTTAACAATAAAGGCATATCATTAACAAAATATAGCAGTTATCGTCTAAATAGCGAGGTAACCAGACAAGTTGAATGGATTTCACTGAATCAATTATTACAGCACTCTGAATTTACAAACAATACTATTGCGAGATGTGTCACCTGGGAAACACAAACAAGATATGGTTCCAACAAGATAAGATATTAACTTGGTTGCAATCCAGCAAGAGAAAATGGCAGAGCAATCAAACTTTTCTCAACTCAACCACCAAAGATAGCTCGTGGGTGACGATTACCCAAAAGTCATATAAGAAGACCGACCCTTCCCTCGCCCATGCATTCCAACTAGAGCATGAATAACATGGGAGCCCAACATCGGAAACACAATAACAGTGATGGTACTTACTCTAATACCATGTTAAGAAATAGATCTTGGACCTAACTCAACCAAAAAGATAGCTCATGAAGTGAGGATTAAACCATTTAAGCAGACAAATAAACGACCCCTCACCCAATTTGAGACAGTTGACACAAGGAATCAAACACTCAAACTCTCAAGTTGGTAGCGTGGCTCATCACTTAATGGAGGAAAACAACCATAAAATTGTGAAAGGAGAGAGAATCAAGAATATAACCTTGAAGCACTGCTTCTACTGCTGCATTTGGGATGAGCAACCCTACAGTCCGTTGATTGTCAGTAGTTGTTACAATCTGTACAATGCGAATTCGTCGATGGCTTAGGCGAGCCTGTATCCAACAATAATTAAAACCAATAAATGAGTGAGTTTGGTGCAAAGACCCTTTTAAAGATAGACATCTTTCTCAATGCAAGAAATAAAGCACAGACGATCTTGAGCAAAATTTCTATTGCATCGGAAAAACTCAAAATCTCAGATTGAGCTCTCTCACTCTAAACCTACAAATACCCTTTTTGTGTGGAAATAATGGTACTGCTATTTGACAGTTGAAATGCTGTAGTTGGACCTTGAAAAATCATCTCAATTTACAGACAAGTGTTTCCAGCCAAAGACTGGCACGATGTATTATCTAATCCAATGGTAACTTCACCCGTGCTAATTTACATAATGAAAAACGGAAAAAGTCATGACGAACTATGTGCCGCACAAAGAAATGTACATGTCAAGGGGAAAAAGACGAAGAGCCAAAACCCAGAACATTCGGATCAAAAGATAAACATTTAAAATGAATCAGTCACAAATCTATGAGAACAGTAGGGATGGAGGCAGTCATGTTGGTGTGCGGTAGCTAGAAATTATTTGTTGGTTTGATGGACAAGACCTCCGAGTTTAGAACTCCAAAATTTGTTCAACGTGGCTGTAAGATAAACAATACACAATTGCAAATAACATTAAGCTTCATAATCGACCATAATTGCCACACAGGACCGAGGTAAAGACTGGGAAATATGGTTGTTGAATCAGCATAAGAGGTTGGGTAGAAATCAAGACTCAATTTGGTCAGTTGACAGACAGAAAAAAAAACAGAGAACAATTTTTCAATGGAAACCGATTGGTTTAATAGCAGCCAACAAAGCATTAGTGACATTGGACAGGATTCATAAAGTAAGCACTGCACTTCGTGCTAACAGATGCCACAAGAGTGTTAGAAGGAAGAGACTATGACACGCTTGTTTCTTCACTGTATGGTAGCTAGTCAATTGAGGAATAATACCTCTAGGAGCTCCACTTGACTATGCCTAACAGAGGCCGGATGTACCAAAATGTGGGAACAAGATCCAGTGCAGAAAATGGTAAAAAGCTGTTACTCTTTGCTTTTGGTTGGACATTATTGAATGAGAGAAGAGAAGAAGTTTCAATAGACATGCAACAAATTCTAGTAACCTTAAAACAAGATGTTCAGAGACTTCATTTGTTCTGAGCAGACACCATTTTTTAAACTAGTCTAGTAAATCTCCCACCTTTTTGATCTCCTTGTACCTAAAACTGCTCTCAGGTTAGTGTCTAGATTAATGCCACAAAATGGTGAAATAGGGATATTAAAATCGAAAATGGAAATTTGAAAAAAGGAAATTCATATGAAAAAGACCATTTAATTAATCAAAAATGGAGAAAATGATTCTGCACTCTATTCATTGTAAACTTTCTTTATCTTCAGACTTTCTCCAGCTCCTGGTGTATCACAGATACTCTAATTTTTTTGACACTCCTAATCAAAATTAGCAACCAATGGATTGTCAGATAGTCATCCTAAAGAAAAAGATATCTTTTTGGCTGTCTCAGCTCATGTATCCCAAGTGTGAAAATGATATTGGAAAACAAATGAAAGAAGAATATCTTACTTGCTTAGAGAGTGCCTTCTCGACAGTTCCCCATACAGGAAGTATAAGCCCACCTAACACATGTACTTCCTGTACTCTTCTGCCGACTGTGCAGAAACTGCCAAGCTTACAATTTGGGCCATGCATGCACTGCAGATAAAACCCAGAGTGAATCCTGAGCATTTGATGCTTGCAAAAAAATCACAAACAACCAATTCCCACATACTACAAGGAAATTTTCATTATCAGTAATCAGGCAAGCCCCCTCTCTGAGCATTCCTTTTAGTAACATTCATGGCCTGATAGAAACTTCGAAAGGTGATCAACTTGTTTTCTTTTCTATGAAGCCTAGCTGGAATGACATTTTCGTGTTGATGGTGCAAGTTTGCTTCACTTCCAAATATCCAAGCCTCGATGGAAAGAATTACACAGTACCTGTGATGGTGGGAGATAGCAGATACCCGGTTGAAATAGCCAAGATGAGCACAAGCTGGCTCAGAACCACGGTTATCAGGAAGGAAAAAAAAAGACTGCATGTTTGCTTCACATCAGATTACTCTTATTTTATTTTTTTTCATCTATTTACTGGCAAAATATACAAAATCTATACACTAAAACCTAAAAAATATTCCAGCTTAATCCACATACTACCTAGTACTCTCTGCAAACACAAATACTAAATTACTTAGCAAGGTAATCTCTTCTTCAGCAGTGTACATCATTGTCTTTCTTCCTATTCTAATCAATCAATAGTTAAAGATGCATTCAAGCCTTTGAGTTCTCTCAATTATCAATAATTTTTAGCCTTCTCCTCATCAGGTCCCCAGGAAATACGAAATACTGCTTAAAAATCCTACACTAGTTCCTATTCTAGAAGAGATTATGTCAGAAAGGAGGATGGGAATTCATAGTTTTCAATGAAGCAATTTTAACTGTTCCATTTTGCCCAGGGCTTTTTTCAATCAGATGAACTCTCCCATAATAGGGAACCAAAACTTGAAGTACAATGGGAGTTTTATTTGCTCTTAGATGATCACTTCACAAGAAGTTACGCAAAGAAGATTTACAGTAAGGACTAAGGGACTAGTTTATAAGTGAAACTAGGATGCAGAAAAACACCCAAGAATGCTGATTCTACTATTATGATAAGACTATATGTCCTATCAAAAAAAAAAATCAAGGAAGCTGCCCCAGTGCACTTTTAATCAGGGTATCCTGCAAGATATATGAATAATAATGAATTTTACCTGTTTCAATGAAACGTTGTATTCGTCTTCCCATCCAAGACGAGCCTTTTCTAAGGATGATAGTTTCCGGTACTTGTCTTTCAACTCTACAAGGGGCATCTCCCTAAAAATCAAGAAGTGTTAAGTAAGGCACACACACAAGGAAGCGGAAGATAGGGTAGGGTGCAGAGGATGCAGCAGTCAATTCCTAAAAGGAAGGAGGTAGCCTAAAGCCTAAAAGTAAAAGTCTTTTGTACCTAAGGGCCTCTCCAACAGTAGGACGAAATACCTTGTACATTCCTGAAGCAGAACTGGAACAACCACAAAACAGAAAGATCAAAATCACGAGCATTTGGACCAAAGGCACTTGTATGAGTAAAACTAACACCGCATGCTTAGAAGAACCCAAAATTGAACATTTAAGACGGAAATAAAATCCAACTACGGGATATAGACCTAGAGCATGCATGAGCCTGCACTTCGTTGGAAGTTGGAACCAACATATGGGAAATAAGAGATACCACCAGCTCCCACAATAATTAATGATATTTTTAGTTGTGAAGGAAGGCAGCAAGGGAAACCATAGCCAATTCATACGAAAATTTTAAATTGCTAGATGAGAGCTTGAGAAAGGTACATATTTCACTTCAAAGTTTCACATTGTATATATGGTGCATGTTGTTTGTAGATAATATTGTGTTAATTGATGAAACAAGCAAGGAGCTAACCAAAGGTTAAAACTACAGCGAGTAACAGTTTTACGTTAAGTAGGAGTACAGAAGAATATACAAAGGTACATCCTCTAGTTTACTCAAGAATGTCAACAAACATAAACATCTACCGAAAACAGAGAATTTTGATTGTAGGCCCCTTGTTTTGTGGTACATCTTGTCTGTAACTCTACTAGTGTAACCAAATTCATCCCCTCCTAGAAATTTTTTTTCAAAGAGCTTCTCAAACTCAGTAACAATATCTCAACAAAGAAAGAAAGGCATCCCCAGCGTGTTAGAAGATCCTCTTCAGCATGACCCAATTAAGCCCAAAAACATTGAAAGAACTAAACTCAAAGTTGTCTAGCAGATGATTAAGAACATGAATTTGCTTCAGTTAAAGGGTCATCTTTTTTGTGTGTGTGTGAATTTTTCGCATACACCACTGCCCACAAGGTCCATTAGGTTAGTTGATTGAATGCCACTCGTTGAAAACCATATTCTCTCCTCTTTTGTATGCTTTGTATCATTTGGGGTTTTCCCATTAAATTATTTCTTCATCAAAGTAATGACATAAAGATTAGATAAAATTCTTTTTTTTTTTTGTGGTGGTGGGGGTTGGGGGGGGGGGGGGGGGGGGGGGTGGGGGTTGCATGGTTAGGATGGGA
>JAPFFP010000002.1:240851-253260 GCA_026153255.1 Solanum medicagineum
AAATTTAGCGTCGTTTGCCCTTTTCATGTCTTGCTTCCTTTGAATTGTACCAATATTGTAGGGTGTGGGGTGTTACACATCCATGAATGACATTGCCTCGTAACCAGTTGTAGAATCAATCATTAGCTCTGGAATGGGCAGTGGGAATTCATCTTTAGGACATGCATTGTTGAGATCTCTGAAGTCAACACAAACTCGAATTTGGCCATTCTTCTTCCTCACAGGAGCAATGCTTGAAATCCACGTGGGGTATTTAACTTCACGAATGAAGTGTGCCTCAATGAGCCTGTTGATTTCATTCTCGATCCATGGGACCAACTCTGGCCTAAAATGTTTTTGGGCCTGCTTCACAAGACGAGCACCATTCTTGACTTCCAATTGGTGACCTCTATTTTAGGATTTAAGCCAGGCATTTCCTTGTAACTCCAAGTGAACACATCCTTATACTCTTTGAGTAGCTTCATACAAGCATTTTCTTTCTCAACTTCTAGAAAGGTGCTTAAGTAAGTTGGAATTAGGTCTTCATCAGTGCCAATGTTAACTTCCTTTAAAGGATCTATCGTGACTTTCACTCCTTCTTCTAGTTCTGGTGGAGCATCTCTAGTATCTTCTTCCTCTTGTAGATCATTCTCACTAACGGATATATGGTAACACCCAACAATGTATTCTGATCCTCCATCAACCTTTACTTGAGATGAGGTATCGAGCTCCCTCAAAGGTGCAATATGATATGAGGAGCCTACACTTTCTTCATCTTCCTCACGTTCCTTGGTGTAAACCACAGTGTGAGTCTTTGCCTTTATCACCTCTCCAAACAAAACCATAAGTTCCACTTTTTGCTTCATCCTAGAGGGAATTGTGCTTTGGACATCCTTTTTGATAAGCGGAGCAAGTGTTGTCACCCTTAGGTAACTTCTCCGATGCTTCTTATTTTCTTTCTTCAATTGACCCAACCTCTTGAACACAGAACTACTCGTAGTGGGTTTTCCAAGTCGATCAAAGACAGAAGGCCTTTTGTTAGAAGAGAAGACTCATCTTCGATGGTGATGTAATTGTTACTTGCTCTTCTTATGGAAATATGGACTGGAGGTGGTTGGCTATAGCCCAAACCTTCTCATGCTTTCCTGGTGACATCATCTGCCGGGAGTTTTCCCTAATTTAGATGGCTCATTAGGGTTGTATCCAGCATTTGCAAGTAACTTGTTAGCATTTGGATGAAAGCCCTTTGTACGTTTTGTAGGGAGTGGCATATCTTGAGGTGGATTTTAAGCCATAAACTCTCCTAGCAGCTTTGAAGACAAGTTGATTGCATCAATTCGTTTGATAGGAAGAGTTACCCCTCCCAGTACATTTACTTGAACATCATATGATTGACCTGCCTCTTTCTTTACCTTCGGAGCATAGCGAGGTACAAAAGTTGGCTTCTTCTTCAAGGACACGATCTTCCTTTTATCTGGATAGGAATCTAGTTCCCTAATACTAGCTTTGACCTTTCCAACAACCACATCAGTTCTTTTGCTGGCATGCGTATTGCACTTGGTCGATTTGACATCATCAAGTTTTGCTTCTTTCACAATGTAATTCTTCAGATACAATTTTGCATCAGCAACGTGTGACTCAGCTTCGGTGAAAGGATTATCATCAACAACTATTTTCCTTTCAATTCCATCTTGAAGATACTTCAAAAATTGGTAGTAAGAGGAGGAGACAATTTTGCTCTCATGTACCCAAGACCTACCAAGCAATATATTGTATGAAGTCTTTGCACCAATATGGATTTCTAACTTAATGGAGCCTATAGACCTCTGCCCCCTTGATTGAATCCTTGTATTAATAGATGACTTTCACTAAGTTCCTCAGTCGTGATACGTAGTTCTTTTAATCTATGGATGGGAAGAATGTTAACTCAAGATCCTTCATCAATCAAGATTATATTTATTCTCTTCTCTAGCACATGACCCACCATGTACAAAGGAGGATTATGTAGTTTTCACCAAGTAGTAGATCATCCTCTGTAAATGTGATTTTTGTACCACAACCATGTCTTTCTTGAGAAGAGGGTTCTCTAGGCTTCTCAGAAGATGAGGGAGATGCTTTTGATGAAGTTTCGCCCATTGCTTCTGCTTCACTCATGGGAGGCATCTTTGATGAACTTTCACCTACTATTTCTCCTTTGTTGGTTTTAAAACATGATGCCTCGTTGCTGTCTTGGACAATTCTGGTATGAAACCAACTAGACAAGAACTCTCCAAAAGTCACAGGATGTCGTGACTTCTGGTAGTGATACATTTCCACCTTTTCTTTCTTTAGATGAGTGACTAGTTTTTGCTTCCTTGGTCTCCTCGCCATCCTTCCCCTGGTCGGTTGCTTAGATGATTCTCTTTGTGAACTTATCTTCTTATGTCTCTTCGCCTAGTCATGAGAATCCAACCTTCATCATTATCTCTATCGATTTGGATTTTTATTTGGCTCTAATGACTTCTCCTTTTCAGGAGTATATATCTGGATTGGGTCAAGCGAGCCAAAAGTGATAGAGACTTGGTTAGAACTTGCTTTCTCATCATCAAGGACAATCTTCTCCTCCCTAGCCAATTATATGACTTTGTCGTTGAAGACGAAAAACTTGTCAAGAGAATGACCAAAAGTCTATGATATTTGCAATAGTTTGGATCATCGGTCTTTCCAACTTCATCGGGTCGTTTCATATCCGGTAACTCGATGAGCTTTAGTTCAAACAATTCATCAAATATTTGAGAAATATCAGAATCCAGAAAGGGGTATTCGTTTTCTTGCATCTCCTTTAAAGTCAACTTTCGATTTGGACGTCCTTGAAAAGTTGTCTTTACACTATTCTTCCTACTCTCCTTCGTAGTAAACTTCACAGGCGATGCATTGACATTTATGGATTCCTTGTTATCATTCTTAAGCACAAATTTGCTCCATTTCTTCAGTTCCTGCTTGTCCTTTCCTTTGCGAGGATCGTGAACAAGCATCCCATCTTTTTCGGCAGAAGACATGCTCAACTCCATATCATGAGCACGAGTCACTAGATATTCAAAGGACTTAGGTTTGATCCCTTGTAGGATGTATAGAAGCCCCCAATGCATTCCTTGGATACACACTATTGCAGAAGTTTCACTAAGTCTATTTTTGCAGTTGAGACTTGCGTTCCTCAATCAATTGATGAAGTTGATGACTGGTTCATCCTTTCTTTGGCGAGTATTTATGAGTTCTACCATGCTCACTGTTCGCCTTGTTTTATAGAAGCGATTAAGAAACTCATGCTCTAGTTGTTCCCAACTGTCAATGGAATGAGGCTCAAGATCTATGTACTAGTCAAAGGCATTTCCTTTCAAAGAACGGACTAATTGTTTGACGAGATGGTCTCCGTAGGTCCCAGCATTATTACATATCTCCACAAAGTGTGCAACATGCTGCTTTGGATTTCCTTTGCCTTCGAATTGCTAAAATTTGGGGGGCTAATAACTGGCAGGCATTCTGAGGCTATCAATCCTCGCAGTGTAAGGCTTAGCATACATATGGGAAGACCTTGTGTAGATTTCATACTTTTCTTTAATGGTCCCTTTAATGAAATCCTTTAGTTGATCAAGTGGGATCATTCCTTCGGCAGAAACTGGTAGCTCCTTGAGAGTCGGCACTTGCTTCGAAGGATTTTCAGTCTCTTGAATCTCAATACCCTTTGTAGGTGCATGGCTAGATTCCCCATCTAATAAGCCATCTACTCTATCCATCAACTTATCGATGCGAGACTCTTAGTGTTGCATATGCCTGGTCAGTCCTTCAATCATTTTTTTCAGATTTGCAAGTTGTTCCTCCGTAGATAAAGCATTAGTTGTCATCCTTTGCATGACTATTGGAGGCATAGAAGAGTAATATGGGTTATCATGGAAGTTGATCTTCAAAGGTCTCCATTATGCGACGCACGTGGAGAAGATTGATTGGATAAGTCTTGGTCTTTCTTTGCAGTAGAATTCTTGGAACCAGAGACCTCAAGTAGAGCTAAAGTCTGTGTGATCTTCTCAACAACACTACTTCTTTCGTCTGAAGCATTTCTAGAGGACCTTGCTCCCTTTGGGGTTGAAGATTCAAAATCAGGAGTTGGTGTGGATGACACTCGCGGTGTTTGTTGTCCTAGCATAGTGGCTTTACTCTTCGTAACAGCTCCAACACTTCCAAAAGTAATACCCAGAATCCCCTCTACTTTAGCGGAGAACCTAGAATCAGCAGCCTTGGAGGAAGTTGAATGGGAGTTGATCTTCTTGGAAGCCATTTGAATATTCTTTGATTCTTGATTAGTTGAGATGAGAGGTAGAGATCGTCCTACCGAACGTGCCAGAATTTGTATGACAATAAAATTCGCGTCGAAAAAATAATAATCAAGGAACGAAAAATATTGCAACAATTAGTATTTTATTTTATTTCAAGGATTGAGTTCTACAATCTCTATGAGTCCTCTGATTCGCCTTTTCAAATATAAATTCAAGGGTTATTTAGCTTGTTCTTGAATCTTAAAAAAACTTGATTGATTTGATCTTAACTTGTATTTGAATTCAAGGACTTTTGGGTTTGATCTTGAATTCGGTGGTCTTGATCTTGATGTGTTCTTGAACTTGAATGCTTGATTTCTTGATTTCTTGAATTCTTCTTGTTGCTTGTAGAGAAATCTAAGTGTTTGATCCACGAGCTCTCTCTGCCTTCTTGTTAGAATTCTTGATGTGTATTATGAATTATGAGGACCCCTTTATATAGTTGTAGAATAGAAGAGTAATGATGGAATCAGACCTTCTTCTGCCAATCAGATTTAAGGTGACATGGCGCAGGAAAAGTGACAAGAATAGGTTTCCTTGAGTTATAATGGAATCAGACTTTCTTTTGGCCAATCAGATTTCAGGTGACATGGCGCAAAGTGATAAGAATAGGACTCCTTTCAAGTGACATGACAATATTTGATTGGTTGAGACACATCACTTGCACATGTGGCGCATATTTATTGGTCTTTGATTGAGATAGGAATGCCACATCAGTTTGACACATGGCATGATCCTATTGTCTTCTTTGTTTGACTTGGCATGTCGCGTCATCTGACACGTGGCGTCAAGTGGGCCTCTTGGATGAAGGGTTATTGGGCCCAAAGAAAGTGGGCTATCTTTTGTAGCCCAGATAAATGAATTTAGACTTTTAATTAAATTCATATTTTATTGAATTTTAATTAATTAACAGAATTATATTAATCCATAACATTTATTTTTTGGATTAATATATTCTGAATTTAATATAAGTTGAATCATATTATAAAATTCATATTTTAGTAAATTTTATATGATTACAACATTACAAATCTAAATTTATATGTATTACAAAAAGATGAACATCAAAAAGTTGAATAAAAAAATCAACAATATAATATACTGAAAGAAAAATTAAAGATGAAATCATTCTACGCTTTCTCCTTTGCTCTATATCAACTCTCATAACTCTTTTTTCACTTTTAATAATGGCGTCATTTATGGATTTTAACCCGAAGTCCTTACTAGAGCCATCAACAACTCGATCTTTTTCCTCCTTTTTTGGGCATTTCTCAGAGTTAATTTTGAAATTAAAAAACGCATCCTTCTTTGACTAATTGAATTATCATAATACTAAAAGATAGAGCATCATTTATATGTATCAAAAATTTGTAGATAAAAAAAACTATAAAATGTTTTTAAAATTTTGATAATTGATGAATTGGAAAGAAAAAAATAGATGAAGAAAAAAATTATTATGATTTGAAATAAATAGAGTAGAAGAAAATTTGACATTTGAATTATTTGAAAATCTTACTATTTTCGGAGAGATTGATATATGTAATTATCTAAAAAAGAATTTCAATAGCATCGGGGCAATTGATGACACATTTTTTTAGTATTTAGGGGCCACTCAACAGGAATTAGGTGATTTGCTCCATTCTTGTGTATGTTAGCTCATGAATTTTTTTAGTGGTATGGCTTTCGATTAATTTTTTCACGAAATATTTACAGAATCGTTCATAATGAATATTTAGGAAAGAATTTCAATTAGCCTCGTCCTGGTCCAAAGGAGTTTTATTTTAACATTTAAGGGCCACTCAATAGGAATTAGGCAGTTTTATCTGTTTTTGTGTGTGCTAGCTCATGTATTTTTTTGGCATGACTTCTAGAAAATTTTTTCATGAAATCTTTATAGAATTGTATGTAATGACTCGGGGGAAATTTTCAATAATTTCAGCTTGATCTGCGAAGCATCTTTTAGCATTTAGAGTCCGCTTGACCGAAACTAGACTATTTTTTTTATTTTTCGTGTGTGTTAGTCCATGAATTTTTTAATGGTATGACTTCCGATTAATTTTTCTGTGAAACTTAAATATAATCATTCGTAATGACCCGTGGAAGAATTTCAATAGTTTTGGCCTAATTCACGATGTATTGTTTAGCATTTAGTGGACACTTGAGGGGAGTTAGACGATTATCTTCATTTTTTGTGCGTGTTAGTGCATGAATTTTTTGGTGGTATGACTTCCGCTCAGTTTTTCTATGAGATCCTTTTAGAACCGTTTTTAATAACCTGAGGAAGAATTTTAACATCATCAGCCTGATCCGCAACGCATTTTTTAGCATTAAGGGACCACTCAATAGGACTTAGGCGATTGTGTACATTTTTTGTGAAAATGTTCATGGATTTTTTGATGGTATGACTTCAGATCAATTTTTTCATAAAATCTTTATAGAACCATTCGCAATGACTTGAGAAAAAATTTCAATAGCCTCAGCCTAATTTACGAGGCATTTTTTAACATTTGGGGGTCACTCAACAAGAATTAAATAATTTTTCTTTATTTTCATATGTTTGCCCATAATTTTTTAGTGGTATGACTTCTGATTAATTTTTTCACAAAACATTTAAAGAACCAACCATAATGACCTAAGAAAGAATTTCAATAGCCTCGGCCTGATCCGCGAGGTCTTTTTTGTTTAGGGACTACTTGACAAGAATTAGGCGATTTTTTCTTCATTTTTTGTATCATCCACACTATTCTTTTTTAACATTTAGGGACCCTCAATAAGAATTAGATAATTCTCTCGATTCTTTTTTATGTGTTAGTTTTCTCTTTAGAAAATGTAAAGAAGTTCTAAAGGAACTTCTCACTTCAAAACAAGCATACTTCTTTTGAGACCAAAAGAAAAATTGTTCTCTTTCTTTTTCCGCCAGATGCTTTTCTTCTTAAAAACTTTGGTGGAGATTTTTATGACGAACAAAATTTTTCACCAAAAAATTTGGAGATCTTCTGTGATGAGTGTGTTCATAGATTATGAATTTATACGATGTAGTCCATCTTTAAATATATTTATATTTTTTTGAATAGTAAAATAAACTCAATGACCCTGTAAAAGATGTGTTTGATTCAGTTCTTCATTAACCATTTTGTGGACATGACATGTGCAGTCACAAAGGGTGACTCAATAAGATATGTGGCCTAAAGTTAAATTTTAATATAAAGTTTCTCACAATTACGTGTCATTCTTCGAATTTGAGATTCAGACAAGTTGTATTTCTTCGACTATAATATTTTCATGTATTTTCTAAATTTCTTTAATTGTCAAAATTAGTGTGATTCATAGTATTTTTTACATAGGTTTCAAATATTTTTCAAATATGTAAATTTTGTTTCAAAAAAACTTAAAAATTCCATGACCAAATTTACTATCAAAATTCAAGATGTACAACAATTTGGGCAAAGGGAATAAAATTTATGTACCCCTCGATTTAAAAAAGAATCACCTAATTTGACTTAACACAAAGTTTAACAAAATAAAGAAGACTTTAATTTTGTGATTGTAAATTAAAATTATGTCAAATATACCAAAATGCCCTTTAATCTTGTAGCCTTAAACATGTCACGTGAAACTTTCGTTTCCTGAGCAAAGCTCCTATTAATGTTCCACATAATCATTGCCATATTTTAACAGTACTCTAGTTAAAATTGCTACAGCTTTGTCTAATTTTACCTATGATCTGCGAATGCAAATTCAAATTAATCGAATCTCAAAATGAATATGTGGCGACTAAAAAGAACAACTAGATCAGAGAGCAAAATAAAACTGACAACAATCTGAAATATCATATCATCACTAGGATAATTGGGATGACAAAATACAAAGGGGTCCTATAGTGGACATGCAGCAAGGCACTGCTACTACAACAACATACCCAGTGGAATCCCACGAGAGACATGCAGCAAGGCAATAATTTTCCTAATTTTCTTTGTTCAATTTTTATACAAAATTCTACGTCTTCAAACCACAAAGTAACAGAAATGTAAGCACAACAGCTCTTTGCAACTGGGAAAAAGAATTTGAGGTATTCCACGCCTTTCCAAAAATACTTCCTGGATCCTTTTCTGCACCACTCCTTACCTCCTGCAGAACCACTGGGAAGTTGCAGGATTGAAGATTATGTCCACTGCAGCTAACGGATAGGGTGGTATTGAGCAGATACTCTTTTCGGAGGCAGTTTGCGTAGGATGTACAACACAAGAGCTGAAGGAAGAATTTCCACGAGCTGCCACAGGAAAGAATGTCATCTCAAAGAGAGGGGACCAGGGGTTCAGATGATGTTCAAGGAGTATGGAGAAGGAACAATGCATACCATGTAGTAGATCAGATTCAGAACTGGGTGGTCCAAGGCATCTAGTGAGGCATCAGCATCTAAAGCCGATAACACGACCTACATTGGGAAAATTAGCAGCAATAAAGAAGCTCCACAGGCATGAAAGCCGTTGGCATAGAGATTAATAACCTTGGGATAATTTGAAAGAGGATTTGATCATTGGCTGAATAATAATAATTCTGAAGTAAGGAACTGGTTTTATTTATAAGATAAGATTAGACACTATTACTGTATCAAATTACTACTCTTGGTGCTATATAATAAAGAATCTTTCTATTTTCCTTTCCCTTCTCCAGGAGGTGAGTGGAAGGGTGAGCGTAACTCCCATCTTATTGTATTAATTAATAGCTACAATTTTTAGCCTCCGACTTGCAAAATCCACCAATTAAAACGTTGGTACCTGCGTGAGCTGAGAGAGTTGTCTGTTATTATCTTGTTCTTCAATTTTATTACAACTGTTGTTTCTTTTACTTTGATTATCTTACTAGTTTTGCTGTCAATACATCAATATTTTTCAATATTTTCATCATAGTTTTCACTCTTGCATTTTTCAAATTTGTTTTGAAAACGTTTTTCTTAGGCCGAGGTCACATGGAAATAACCTCTCTACCCAATCACGGTAAGCAAAAGGTTTTGCATACACCCCACTCTCATACTCCATTTGCGGAATCACAATGGGTATGTTGTTATTGTTGTAAGAGGTCATTGAATGACAGAAAATAAAAGGCTAACAGTATTAAGGAGAGAAAAGGAGAGGGAAAGGTCCTTACCACAAAGCATCTAATGAGGAAACAAGTGAAACAAATGGCAGTTACAGATCCAACCTGCGATCATATGCATGTGTCATGTCCATGAAAATCACCATACAGTAAGAGATCTTGAAAACTACCATGCATTAATTATAACATTTATGCATGCATTCAACTCGAACGTAAGTGAGACTTCACACCTGACAAACGTGGGTCAAATCAACGAGAGAACAGTTCACTTGTTAGAAGTAAAAGGGTTTTAAGAATAAGCAGGTAGGCCAAGAAAATGTTTCATTGAAGTCGGTAGGTGTAGAAAATTTGTGTATACATTTCATCCTCCAATTCCGTTACAAACATACAGGCATTTCATTAGCTAACAAATCATGACAAGAATCTTATCTCTCTAAGAAACCTCAGCGATATTCAATATTATCAATCTTAGTTCCATATTGTTCATCCACTAATGCTTGGATTAGGGTAGGTTTTCTACATCATGCAGCCTTCTCTGGACACTGCATGAGGCGCAGGATGCTTTGTGCACTGGGCTGCCCAGTTCTTTATTGTTCATCTGTAGATGAAACCCCCCGCCCCCCAAAAAAAAGAAACCACTTAAAAGTGGATCCATTTTGGCAAACAAGAGCCGAGGGTCTTTCAGAAACACCTTCTCAGGAAGCAGGGGAACGTTCTACCCTCCCAAGACCCCATTTGTTATATCATTGTTGTTGCTATAGCCATAACCTGCAGAATAGCCATAAATTACTATATCTTGTTTGTTGTTGTTATAGCCATAATCAGCAGAACACTGATAAACAAACTATATCTTGTTTTATAAAGGAAAACATTTGGGTCGAACATGGCTGTTATAGCAAGTTTACATTTCTGTTATAGCTGAAAATCCCAGAAGAGAATGAGCAAAACCATCACCAAACAAGTTCTTTCCACCTAGGAAGAAGACAAATGGGTGGAAGAGCAAACCTCATAAAGTTTCTTTCTTCTCCCTTTAGATTCGATGGGGAAGCGTCTCAACATAGAAAATAACCTGATGATAGTAAAAAGATGAAGTCCACAAGAAGCAGCATCAAAATCAGTTTATGTCTAAGCTACAGTCAATGACACAAGATTGTATGCCTTAAGAAGATAAATGCACCAAAAAATAGCAGTTAGTTCACCTTCCTCCATACACCAAAAAGCCTAATGCAGCTATAAATGATACAACTGCACCAAATGTAATGAAATGATGATAGATTAATGAGAAAGACAAACTCTCAAAACAGTTCTAATCTTCACTGTATGTGAGAAAATGAATTACAAAGATTCACCTGCTATAAATATCTTCCCAATGAATTCCACAGTGCTATTGTCGTTCATCCAGAGGTATACCCAGATACAAGCCTAATGCAAAACCATTTTTTCAGGTGTATATACTGAGATAGAGGAAACAGACTCGATGGCACATTAATTTGGTGCAAGGGAGTTGGCTCAGGTTATTCACCTAGAAATCAAGAATAGTGGACTACTTTATCTTTAGAAATGTTCTGTTCTTACTGGAATGGGAGGTAATGGGAATGAGGATAATGTCAGCCCTGTTTAGGAGCATATCTAGGAGGGGGCGAGAGTGTTCACCTGAACCTCCTCGGCAAAAAATTACGCTGTATATTTAAGGTTTTTTTCCTTTAAGTGTGTATGTGTGTGTATATATACACACACACACTTCAAATCCCCTGGACACAAGACTAGAGGTTGGCTTAGTGATTTGGGGGGGGGGGGGGGGGGTTTCAAAAATCACCTTGGGGTTCCAAGTTCAAATACCAAGTGTCCAAGCACTATATTTTTATTTTTCGAACCCTCTCAGTGAAAATTCTAGATCAGCTACTGGCCCTATTTCAAGACCAAATTTTCCCATGGCTCTATAAAATTCTTTACAAGATAGGCATAGGATAAACAAAAGGGGTACGATGTGAGCGGAGTTGTAATTATTTGACAATGGAAATTCTGAGGAATTCATTAAAAGCAGAAAAGATGTCTAGTTTTATGTCCCCGAAAAAGAAGAACTCCATATACCAAAGCATATTCATCCAGATGAATATGGCCCAACATTGAGAAGCTCTTGATATTCATGAGAAACAACTACCTAAATGGAAGTGGTCATGGACTATAAAACAACACTCCAGACTGATGGATTCCCTAGATATTTTCCATTAATCGCAGAATGCAGAATAAGGATGCACAAATTAGACCCTTGTGGTCCAGCCCTTCCCTGGACCCTGCACATTGCAGGAGCTTAGTGTACCGGGCTGTCCTTTTTATCTAATCCAGCATATATCCCTACTAAGCAACAACAATGGCTACTAGTAAATGAGGCAGCGAAGCATGTAGCAAACCTGTATGAAGTATATTGCACCATTTACTGAAATATAGGAGGTTCTCAGCTTATCTGTTGGTAAACTTCTAGCCTGCTCATTTATAGAAAGATAACAGTTAGAATTGATGGGTCAATATTACACTTGGAAGATGCTACAAATTCACTTGCCTGGTGATATATCTCAGCCCAAAATAGAACAAGAAGTGTATATGCTGAGAAAAAAAGCAGGCCTGGTAGATCCAGTAATACCAAAGTCAACACCTGATTTAACATGGAGTAAGTGTTAACATCAATTGGCAAACAGTTATGAAGCAGCTCAAGTGGCGATGGTGGTATGTATTAAATTCTTCTTCTCACATCAACACTAAAAACATAATAATCGAGAAAACATCAGTCACAACAATGCATTTGCAAAATGAAATCTTATTCCAATATAAATATCACATGTTTTCTTGTTACGGCCACCCAACAGCTTGTATCAAGCTAGAGTTTGATAGTAGCAACTATTTTTGCACCAATATAATCAAGTAAAAAGATTAAGATAACCTCAAGTTAAGTGATGGAAACCATGGCTATCAAGTTGCAATTGGTG
>JAPFFP010000002.1:267869-280468 GCA_026153255.1 Solanum medicagineum
ATTTTCTGTTAGTCTTTTAAAATATTCTAGTGGTTTCCTAATTATCCTAAAATTAGGTGGCGACTCTGTTTTCCTTTCGAATTTCGAGAATCAGTTTTGCTCAAATCAATTGAGTTGAAATCGATTTTTGATTTTTCGAACATTTCTTTTTTTTAAAATAAAAAGTCAATTTCCAGCATAACAATTACCAATAAATTTCTGGTAAAAATAATATCTAAAGTTGTGCAGGAATTAAAATTCTAACAGATTTTTTTTGTTAAAATTATCAAAAAGAAAAAATCAAATTGTTGAAAGCCAAACTTATATTGGAGCATACATAATGGAAGAAGTCAGATAAGCCAAATTTTAGAAATAAGTTTTTTTTCTTGGACTAAAGCCAAATTATAGAAATGAGTTTTAAGTTTTCATAAATTCTAATAATTTATGGTTATTGATTATAGTTAATAATTATTATTTTTAATTGATAATGTAATATTTTTTGTAAGATAAAAAAGAATATATATAAATTATTGTACGTTACATAACGATCCAAATGTTTAAATCATTGTTATTTGATTATACTTTGAGAACTTTTTCAAATAAGACAATTGTTATATAAACTGTCAAAATTATTCTAAACATATTTAAAAATAAAAGTAAGAAGTCACTTCATCGAATAAGTCAATTAGTGTATCATTTTTTTTTTAACTTATAGTCATAATACTTTTAATTTCGAATCAATATTATAGTTAGGGTTATTCAAAATCAAACCAAAATTGATAATCGAATCAAAATTTTTTTTTAATTGATTTATCAATAATGGATTATTAATTTAACAGCTTGGTAACAATTTATATTCTTTTCTATTATTGAGTTATCAATTTTTAACGATTTTAGGTCTTTTCTTAATGGGTTAACCTCCGATAATAAATTAAATAATTGTATTTTGTACCATTTGGTATATAAAGTTCTTCATAGGTTCATACTTATATTTTTTGGAGGGTTTAGATAAATCACATAGTGTAAAGAGTTAATTATAATTTTTTCGTACTTTTTTCAAATTATAAAAATCCCATAAAAAACATGGCAATCTGGATAAACTAATTCAGTTCCAGATACAAAAATTAGGATTTTTTAAGTATCAACAAGTAATATTTAAAGGATGATACATTGAACATAGAGATAATTTAAGAATCAAAATTAATATTTTCGAATTACTAAATTAATGTATCTGAATTACTGAATTAATGTATCAATATGGAAATAAGAAAATTTTTGTAATTTTTTTGGAATGGGTGAGAATAGTGAAAAGATATGAAAAATAAAGGAGTGAAATTAGTTAATTATTCCATTTTTACTGTTTCAAACTCTCGGTTATTCTACAAATGTGACAGTATTCACTTTTGAGCAAGATGCAATCAATCAACTCATGTGTATGGTTCATTTGATTTGTCACCTTGTTACTAAGTAATTTTCGATAAAGAAGTTTTTTGTCAATTTTTAATGGCTAAATCGATAACCGAATAAATAAGGATTAATAACCGATAGGACAATATTTTAATAGTTTTATAACCATTTAGCACATTTATAAATTGATAACCAATAAGTTAAATCAATAAACTTCAAAACCAAATCGAACCGATAGATATTCAACATCCCTTGTTTGTATGGTTGTTACCCGTTGTATTGTATTGTATTCTTAGTTTAAATACAATGTTTATTTTGATTGCTACTTAAACTCCATTGCATCATATTGTTTGATTTTATCGTTAGGTAACGACGAAAAGACAATTTTGTATAACGATCGATTTGGTGTGGTTGCTTCGTTACTTTAAAAACTTCTTCATATTTTTGACTTTATTTATTTATTTGATAATTCTACTTTCTCATTTACACTATCTTTTCATGATATCTACCACATATCATACAATTTCTTCTAGATTTATCATTCGAATGATGAATTTAAACATTATGTAGCGACAGAGAACAAATCTATCTAAACGTTATAGTAATTGAAACTAACAGTACAATACAGTATAACACAATATTAATACATTAGACTATTTTAATACACAAAGTAACAAAAATATAAAAGACTATTTTATTTCACCCAATCCTACTATTTTTTTTATATAAAAATGAGATAAAATAACTCCGAAATTAAGTAATACTTCAAATCATATTATTTCTTTTTAAAATTTTAATTTATAAGCTAGTTTTTTTATTTAAGAAAAAACAAAAAAAAAGCCCCAAGTTCCCAAAACAGGTCTTTTTCCCAGTTCAAAGTCATTTAGCTAAACCCCTTTAAACCCCCGAAATCTGAAACCCTAACGTGAAAGCCATGGCAGCACTTCGCAGCAAGCTCCGATTCATCACCACCCACCACCGCCGTTACTCCGCCGCCTCCATCCTAAACCCGGATTCCAAATCCCCACTCTCCAGCAAAGAGAAATCACGCGCCGCCCTAACTCTCCTCAAATCCGAAACCAACCCACAGCGGATCCTCGACATCTGCCGTGCAGCTTCCTTAACCCCTGAGTCCCATCTCGATCGCATTGCATATTCCAAAGCCATTTCCAAGCTCAAAGATCTCAATCACTTCTCGGGTATCCGTTCTTTTCTCCAAGAATCAACGACCCGACCCGATTTGAAATCGGAGCGGTTCATTTCCCATTTCATTGTTCTGTATGGTCAAGCCGGACTGGTTAATGAGGCTATGAGGACTTTCGAGGAGATGGAGAAAATGGGTATTCAACGAACTGAGAAAACTCTGAATTCTTTGTTGTTTGCTTGTGTTTTAGCCAAGGATTTCTCTGAAATGAAAAGGATTTTCGTTGAATTCCCGAAAAAGTATGGGTTTGTTCCTAATTTAGATACTTACAATGTGGTAATCAAAGGGCTTTGTGAATCGGGTTCTGCTAGTTCTGTTTATTCGATATTGGATGAGATGAAGAGGAACAGTGTCAAGCCGAATACAGGGACTTTTGGGAATTGTATAGCCGGATTTTATAGGGAGGAGAAGTATGAAGATGTTGGGAAAATGTTGGAAATGATGATGGGATATAAGATGACTGCGGGGATTAGTACGTATAATATACGAATTCAGAGCTTATGTAAGCTTAAGAAGTCCGTGGAGGCTAAGGCGTTACTTGATGGGATCTTATCGAGAGGCTTGAAGGCGAATCGTGTAACTTATGGTCATCTTATACTTGGTTTTTGCAGGGAAGGTAACTTAGAAGAGGCGAAGAGTATGTTTCAGAAGATGGTTAATAGTGGAGTGAAACCTGATGCTGAATGCTATTTTACGTTGGTGTATTATTTGTGTCAAGGTCGGGATTTTGAAGCTGCATTGGAGATCTGTAAAAGATGTTTGGGTGATGGATGGGTTCCGAATTTCTCCAGCATGAAGTCTCTCGTTGAGGGACTGGCTAGCATTTCCAAGGTTGAAGCTGCACAGGAAATCATAGCTCAAGTGAAGGAGAAGATTTCAAGGAACGTTGAGAAGTGGGATGAGATTGAGGCGGCATTGCCAAGTAGGGAGAAAAAATAAACATGGCATCATACAGATTTTCTGGTCACGGTGTGGCCATGAACTTAATAAAGTGAAAATTTAAAGTTCCTTGGGAAATGTCAGTGCTGTAGAAATATCTTCGGAAACGTTGCGAGTTTGTTCGCTCAAATGACTCATTCTTGGAACTGATTTTGCAGAATTGTATGCTAAGGATTTCATTTTATATACAAGGGGCATTTTAAAATCTCTGTTTAATTATCATTGCATCTTAGTTACCTACTTCTCTTTTGGTATTAGCGTTTGGAATCTTTATTCATATGTGCTTTGCTTTCGACCAAGCAACATGTCATTTGATCGCCTATCCAGTAGCATGTGATATTATAACACTGACTGCTGTATTCACATGTGTTTACTGTTCTACAGCTGAAGTGGTTAACATTACCAATATGTCTTTGGGGATGTTATGTTGTAAATGAGGAAGCGCCATTGACAACCTGTTGTCTAAGATTGATTACATGATCACCTGCATTTAGATGGATATGGGGCTACCAAATGTTTTCAGAAATGGAAAATTTGATATGTACAGCAGGCTGTAATGCAACTGTGCGCATTAACTATGGAATGCTGCACAAGGCGGTTGCTTGGAATTGTCTATGGTCCACGTCTGCTTTGGTTTTTTATCTAATGCCTTCTCATAGAGTAACAACAATGGCTTTTATGCCACAACATTGACAATAGTACTCTCTTGGGGTCTGGGGAAAGGGTGCTTCTGTAATTCCTGTAACTTGTTTACTGCTTGTAACCATCCTCACTTGCATACATGACTCTGCCTTCTATACATGACTGTCTTTTTCTTAGTGCGCAAGGCCTAGTTGAAAATATCATATAAACTGAGTTTTGCACAGCAACTGGAACCTTCTTTTGCATGGTTCAGGCTAGTGGTTTGATTTCTGTTTGATGCTAATAGATATCGATAGTACTTTTTGTCACCTGTTCCTTCAAAGAAAAATAAATAAATTATAGTACTTTGTGTTCTATTCTGAAGCAATGATTAAGTTAACCTTAATCTGGCTGGTACGTATCAGAGATCTTGTTTTAACAGGAAAGCTTATGAATATGTCCAAACTGAGTTTGTTGTTGTCTAAGATGAGAGTATGACGAGCAGCCTTCATGGCAGCTGAAGGGAGTTCTATTGGAACTTATTTAGTAACAGGCAACTCTCTTTGAATAATAAAATTTATAAACTAATTTATTATACAAATATAAAGTCAAGAAAATAAACAAAATGATTATAAGGATTTGAGGGGTCTTTACACATGTATGGGGTTAAATCTTATGTATTACTTTTGGTTAAATCTTATGGATTACTAATAACATTAAATGGAAGGTATTAGTTATACATGTATATTTTGAAATTGTAAAACTTCAAAACTTCAGCGAAAATGGAAAAGAAAAACTATAGAAGGGTTATATTAAGTCTTTCAATATCAGCAGACAGCAGAGACGTAAATACGAAATAGAAAAGTTTTTATTTCCTGATAGAACAGTTTCCCTAACAATTTTGAGAGGATGCAAGTGTGCAACAAAAATTGCAACTTCTCATTACTGTGACATATCCAGGGGCAAAAAGGAATTGAAAGAAACGAATCTGGTAGAAGCAGGCAATCTTTTTCCCCTTTTTGTAAGTACTCCGTACCCAATTAGAGTCTGTTCTTCCATGTAGCTCCACTCCTAAGGTGTTGTGCTCCATAGGCCGCAGTTGAACTTACCGTTGTCATGGCTACTAGCCAGCTGCAATCAAGCAGAATGGAATTGAGAACTACATATTTGTGAAGAAATGAAACAAACAGGTACAGTTGGAACCCACCTGAGGTAAGTGATATATGTTTGAGTTTCCTCATTACCCAGATCCGGTTGAAGGAGAGCTGCAGCGACAAGGGTCAATTGCAAAACTGTATTCACCTGTACATATTGCAATACTAGTTATGAACTGGAATACTGGTTTGGCTCTCTATCTCTACGAGGTAGGAGTCAGATCTGCGTACACACCACCCTATCCAGAACCCATAATCCTATAATCCTGGATATGTTGTTTTAGTTACTTATTGGGAAACAAACTCTGACCAAATTTTTGCAAGCTTAGTTTACTAATCATTTCTCTTAGAATAACCTCTCTATCTTTTTTTCCAATCAGGGTGTTCTCTCATTCTCGCTGCCAGATTGAAAAAGAACACTCGATAGAATCGAAAGTCAATACAATTCATCAATCATTTTAGGCACTTTAGCCATTTTTAAGGAAGTTCCACTTCCTCATACACCACTAAAGAATATTTTGTAAAATTCTCAGTTATTCCTTTCCAATGTTGCCTAAAAAGAGCATCAACTGAATGATAGGTTCAAAGAACATGTGTCATACTTTGCTTATCAAAAGAGGCTCAACTTTCTGAGGATGGGCTCCATCAAGATTGAAGAATTCATACCAGCTTGACCACTGCAAACAGTGTTAAAACCAAGTAATATGAGCAAAAACAATACTGCAGATAACTATTACAGAATCTAAAGGCATAGCCAAGGTCACCTTCCACTCTAAAATGCTAGCTCTTTTATATACGGCACCACCAACAAGGGCCACATCACGCAGCACAACCAGGGAAACTAGTACAGCTTCACAGCATAAAACCAAGAAGTAAGTTTCTGAAAACAAAGTGCAAAATTCCATCTTCATTTGGAAAATCAACAAATAATTAGAGATTCACCAAGGTAAGCAAAACATCTAAACACCTTTTGCACTCAATGTATTTTTGTAGATATGTGAGCTGAAAGACCCCAACAAGCAGTAGCATTGCATATGGGATCACTATAAACAACAACAACAACATACCCAGTGGAATCCCACAAGTCGGTTTGGGGAGGGTAGGATGTATGCAGACCTTACCACTATCTCATAGAAATAGAGAGGTTGTTTCCTGTGAACCCTCGTCTCAAAAATCTATACGCTGAATAAACTAGATACGGCAAAAAGGAAAGGAAAAGAAAAGGAAACGAAAATAGCGACTAATAACGAAAAACACATGATAGTATGTAAACACGAAGGCAGATAATGACAACACATAATATAAAGACACGACAAAACCTACTACCCTACTATACCCCACGGCCAGACATCAACCTAACCCTACTAACCTATTAGCTTGCTACTCTAAATCACGACCTCTACTCCTTCCTATCTAAGGTCATGTCCTCGGCGAGATCAAGTTTCGCCATGCATATGGGATCACTATCTCTTGTTTAATATTTCATTCAATCTAGCCTCAAGCCAGGGAAATTGATGCCGTGTAAGAAGTGTACACATTAAGCAAGACGTTTGATCATCATATAAAGGAAATACCAAGACATTTATACAGTTTACAGACCTGTAATCTTAACTTGAACTAGTCGGTACAATTAAAGGATCAAACTTCAGACCAGAACTAGGACTTACTGTCTATCCAAAAAGAGAATGAGAAATTCTCATCCTTTAACCTTAATAATTACAAAGATATAAGGAAAAGCTATAGGCAATACAAAGCCTGTAACTGAGCTCAGGTTTGTATGCAACATATCAGTTTTGCCAAGTACAACAATTAATTTTTCTTGTTTTTATACAGGTCAACTTAAATGTTCATTAGTATTAAGCATGAAATCTAAAGTTAAAAATATTATATTATGATCTCAGGAGCAATAGCAAAGTAGTAAAATGTAGATTGAGCTGTTACAGTCACACTTACATTTGGTCCGGTTAGAGACTCTCATGACAAGTTAAGGATAAGTGTGAGATTTAGAAAGACAAATTGTTTAGTATTGGAATGAAATCTGCCTGCACACAGTAAATAGTTTCAGAATTCATGCAGCCGATTCTGTTCTTTATTGGAAGGGAGTCAATGATTGAGAACTAAAAATCATTCTTCAATCAACAGGAAAAGAATCTATGCAGTTAAATCCAAATAAGATATAATCTTACGATGAAGAAGACCCTTGTCTACCATTGCCAGAGCAACAAATGCAATAAGAACCTGTAGGTACAAAAGGTATTAGTGATACGAAGGCCAAGAAATAAGTGTCTGAAATTCCAAGATAAGCGACAAGCCGACACTTCATCCAGAGACGAATCAAAAGTGAAACAAGAAAGAAACAGGAATGAATGGAAACAAATTCAGTAAGACAATGAAGAGAACATGAATGAATCACAAATTAGAACTTTGTTTGCTGGTTAGGTCAATGAACCAGAATGGAGAGCAGTTTAAATAGTTACCTTGTCAGCAAGAGGATCAATGTAAGAACCAACAACAGAATTTATTCCCATCCTCCTAGCCATGTACCCATCTAGCTACAAGGCATAGAGTGAAACTAAATTAGAAACTGAGCTTATTTCCTTTTTAAGGAGAAGAAGAACAGGGCTACACACCCAATCAGTTGCCCCAGAAACAGCTAGCCCAACAAATGCAGGAAGATACATATCATGCATTATCATCCTGCAATATTTACACAGGAATGGGAATTAAAGGAGTATATCTTTAATTGTAGCTTAACTGCAGCAGAATGATAACATCGTGTCAATTTGTAGTCTAAATGCTCTGTGGCTTTTACATCCAGATTGTACACAATAATTTTACCGTGCAAGCTATGTTTGTGGTATAAAAGCACAACCACATTCAAGATAACACAGCTGATCATATCCATGGAATTCACCATACCTAATTAATGATAATAATTAAACATAATGCTTGACCAAGGAAGATAATTAGTCCCCAACTACACCTCAATCCTGAGCATAGCCAGATTCAAGAAAACCAAGGTGGTCATGTTCATGGCATTAACATGATCTAATTTGTGATAAACAAACACAATGATTACAACAACGCCTCAGTACCAAGCACATAATAATGCTTACGAAGGAAAATGATAGACTTAATTATTGCTGTTCCTTATACTACTTTCTGAATACTTTCAAAGCTCAAACACAAAGGCATATAGCCAAGTGCGTTACGAAGGAAAATGGCAGACTTAATTATTGCTTTTCCTTATACTACTTTCTGAATTCTTTCAAAGCTCAAACACAAAGGCATATAGCCAAGTGCATAAAGTATTTGAGGTCTTTTTACAGATCCAAAAGAGAAAAAATTGTGGTCTTTTAGTCTCTCGCTTCTCATTCAAGTTTCTTATTCTAAAGGTTCAACTATAGAGCTAACATTAACTTAACTAAACACCCACCATCGTCTCAATCATGAAATATAAATATCAAGGAAAGAAGTTCTTCTGCATTCTGCAATAAAGAAGTACTCATTACTGCGATGATGAAGTAAACGCCCACCAGGTTATTAAAGCACCATAGGCTCACTTAGACTTTCTACAGTACATGTGTCTCTTGTATGGTGCAAAAATGTCGAGAGAAATGTTTTCCTTAATAGAACCATCTTGTATTATTTGCTTATGTTAAATTATGGAAAATATATGAACGGAAAAATAACTTCAGTCACTTGTAGTCCAGATATCATTTTCCTTCACACATATCACATCCTTAACTCCATATCCAACATTTATTAAAAGTTGTTGTTAACCTTTAATAATATAAAATATCACCAAAATACTATCATTATACACTCTATAATCTTCCTTGTATAATTAGCGTATACTAACTCCATTTCAATTTGTTCGTCTCACTTCCCTTTTTAATCCATTTAAAAAAATCTCTCTCTTTATTTGCTGGCAACTCTTTAATGCCAACTTTCCATGTGACAAGTTTAACCAAAAGAATAGAAGACATTTTGATACATTTTACGTATCTTTAGTTTAAGATGACAAGATTTAAAAGTCTCTATGTCAAGCCAAAACCAAACAAACAAATTGAAACGAAGGGAGTATTACTTTTATACTAGCTGAACACTGGCAAATGCAAATGAACCTGATATTTCAATGTAAATCAGTTTCCTCCATACAAAATATTCGTTATATAAACTATTGCACCGAATTCACAGGTAGACGAAAAAGGAACAGAGCGTGAAAAATTACCATGCGAGAAATGGACCGGATATCATTCTACTCAAGGAAATCAAGTTGGGCATATTGAGGAAACTATCCCTAACTTCAACAGCCAGCTGAGACTCCTTCCATTGCTTCTCATTTCTCCCATATTGTAATCTATGTGTCGATTGGAAGCATAACTTATACGGAAATTGCAATCTAAGAGAACTAACTCTGGGAAAAACGAGAAGGAAATCCGATTGAAGATGTAGAGAAGTTGCAGACTGAGAGAGCTTGCAAGGAGGTGAAGAGAGGAAAAGCGGACAGAAATTAGCGGCGGCCGCGAACGGCGAAAGGAAGTGGCGGCGCCGGCAATAGAGGAAAGGATCACTGTTAAGTAGCGGCGTTAATGAAATCGACGATGACGACGAAGACGAAAAATGTTGGGTAGAGAAGATTCTAGAATAACTGAGATAGTTAGAATTGAACTTTCGATTTCGAGAAATTAGGATTCCGATTGATCTGAAAATCGCCATCGATGTAGAAGCATTTTCATGCTCATTGGAGTAATTTTTGTGAGGGTTTAAGAATTTTATTCTTACAATAAATTTTATTTTATCTTTTTAATATATTATTATTTATTTGTGTACAACTTTAATTGAAAATTAATAGTAATATATTTTTAATTAGTGTATCGCGTTGATTAATAAAAAGTATATAAAAATGAATAAATTATTACATGTGTAATGTATATCATTGAACACACAACAATAAATAGTTATGTAAATATTACTATTTTATATCATCTAGTTTATTCCTATTGCATACTATAGAACCCATTTAGGGCTAGAGCTCTCAACAAGATTTTCTCCATACTCACGGCTCGAATTCGAGAGCTCTTATTGAGAATGAAACAATCTCTCCATTACACTACAATCCATGTTGATAATTATATATTCTGCTAATATTTAAGGAAAGAATGTCTTAATTTATCATTAAGTTCTAAATTCATGCTCCCTCCTATCTATCTCAATATGAATTATAATAAATACATTCATATTTTTTATTATGACATAATTCAAATAATAAAATATTTACTCAACATTTGTTTTCTTTTATTTGAGTTTTTTAGCAAGAAAATGAACACCATAGTTATAACAAAGGAACAAAGCTCAAATATGTCATCAAATTTTGAGAAAAGACTCATTTTATGCAATCTGATAAAGGTTTGACTCATTTATTTCATTACCGTTTGATACCATATTTTGAGAAAAGACTCATTTTATCTCATCTGCTAAAAGTTTGGCTCATTTATGTCATTATCATTGAAAAAAGGCTTATCTATGCCAATTTTGTAACTCTGATTTTGCAAAATCATTTAACAACTTTAAACACTTTTAAGTTAAAGTTTTGAATCAAATGTAGTCTTTTTTGTCATTCTTCTTCAAAAATGCCAAGAGCACATAAAGAACAGAGGCAACTTAAGCATATTAGTAGCTTAAGGCGAAAACTGAATGGAGGCCTTACTTTAAAAAAATAACAATTTATTAATCAATATTACCATATATTTCACATGTGCCAAACTTATTCTAATAATTCTTTTTTTACTGTAAATAGAACTTAGTATTTTTTTCTAAAAAAAGGTATAACCTATTATTACTAAAATAAAAATGGAGGCTATTAAAATTTGGAAGCCTAAGACGCTTGCATTTTTTCTAACACTGTCGAGCAACCCCTGATGAAGAATGTCAAGAACACATTAAGAACACCAAGAACTCACAAATTTTCAACGTTTTCAAATATTCACAAAATCACCCCAAATTTCAAAAGTAGTGTTCCTCCGAGCTACATACCAAAACTTAATATTTTTTGAGCTCGAATTCAACCTAACTCCATAAGACGTACTTGAAAATTTTCTTCAACGTTTTACAACACTAGGTAAAAAAATTCAAAAAAAGAAGAAAAAAATCAATCCCAAAATTTTAAAAATCTTCTTTGATTTGTATTTTTGTTGTTGTTTTTTATACTAGATCCTTATTCCTTAGTATTTTTTTGAGTTTATGTTCAAAATTTAAATTAATTTAGAGTTGAGGAAAAATTTTTACTATACCCAATTTTGAAACGACGGTTTCGTGAAAACAGTCTCTTTATATCTAGGAGATACTGGTAAGATCTGCCTACATTTTATCCTCTCACACCTCACTTGTGGGATTCCACTGGGTATGTTATTGACATCTGTTATCTGTTAGTGTTAAAGAACGTTAATGTTTTGAAACTTTAAAGAAAATTTTCAAGTGGGTCTTGTTGAGTTAGGTTGACTCTGAGCTAAAAAGATATTGAGTTTTTGTATCTAGTTCGAAGGAATGCTACTCTTGAAACTTGAGATGATTTCGTGAAGATTTGAAGAAGTTGAAAATTTGGAGTTCTCAATGTTCTTTATGTGTTCTTGAAGAAGGAGTAAAAATGTACATTTGATCCAAAACTCTAATTTAAAAGTGTTAAAAGTCATTTAAGTGGGTTTTACAAAATCAGAGTTAAAAAATAATGGTATGGATGAGCCTTTTTCTCAAATGGTAATGACATAGATGAACCAAAATTTTGACGGATGACATAGATGAGCCCTTTCTCAAAATTCAATGGCACATTTGAGTTTTTTCCCTTTAATAAATTGAATGATATATTTAAACGCTATAATTTATATTTGAATATCAATATTCTAGTTCCTTTGGGTACGAGTTGTAGAGTTGTATTCTAAAAGATCCTTCAATTTTCAAATAAACACATATATTCCTTCCAAGCGTGCATGCATCCATACAAACAAAAATTGAAGCCAACAAAAATGCAAATAAATTATCAACCAACTGCATATAAATTACGAGATAATATAATATTATGAAAGATAAAAAAATATTGTTATCTCTAAACCCATCGATATATAAGCGTGTTGCTTTGACCTGTGTCACACCCCATGCCCCGTTAGGGTGGACTGACACCCGTTGCCGATAAGGCTCGCAGCATATCTTCAAGTGTCTGAATAGTGCGTTCTGCTTGGCCATCTGTTTGGGGGTGGAATGCTGTACTCAAGTTCACTTGGGTCCCTAAACTCCTC
>JAPFFP010000002.1:280568-292102 GCA_026153255.1 Solanum medicagineum
AATCCCCTAGATCTAACCGACAGACCGACCGAGGGCTCCGGATATCCCGCCGAACTGAGGGAGAAACGAGTTCTCTTTGTCCGGCAAGGGCTCACCGGAAAGATGATTTAGCAAAAAGGGCACAAAAGTGTTTACTATTATTACACATATTTTGTAGATTTAGTTATTATGATAGATAGTGATCATTGAATGAATTTCAAAGTTCAGTGAAATTTGAGGTAGCGCTATTTCAAAGTTAGTTGGATTGATATTTCATTTTTCCATTTTGTTTTGATATTATTATTTCTTCAATAGAATTTATGGTTCATATTTTGTGAAACATAGATTTAATCCAAATAATAAAATCATGCACTCAATGTTCATATGAAAAAAAAAATACATTGAAAACTGTCTCAATCAGAGATTCCTAGCTTCAATTTTTTTTTTTTTAAATCTAAATTCGATCTCTACCATTTTATAAAATTGTTGGGACTTTTCATGGCAACTCTTCACATTCGCGACCTAAGTTGTCTCAACACTAGATCGACATGATAAAAATATCATACGAATTCAAAATATGATGATTCCAAAATTATAATTCAATTGTAATTATTTGATCAAAACACCATGTGGAGCTCATTTGCTTTGGGTGGTACCATTTAAGCTCAACCATGTCAAGATAGCAATCTTTAAACAAGCATTTCGATCCTTTGAATGTAGATCAATGGTACAAATAAATCATAAAACATGTTTGGTACCCGTTGAAATCATCAAATCACTGATACGTGATCTTTTTAATCATAAATTAATCATGGTCAAACTTAACTTTTTTACAACTCAAAAATCCAACCAAAGGATCAAATCACTCCTAAATACCTCAAAATCTATGCCAACTATTCAACCAAGTCAAAATCACTTTTCGAATTGTTAGAACTTTAAACCAGCCAAAGTTCACTCTACTCAAACTTTTCAAATTTCTAACCTTCAAAATTGAAAAATCTCACCGTCCTCATCCAATCACTATGAAAATTGTACGCCTATTCTTACAAGTCCTAAACAACATAATGAAGTTGCAAGAGTTCAAACTAGAAAAATAGATTCATCAAAAACGATAATGTGGGGCATCAATAACAACAATAACATATCATTAATTACCATATTCTTTTTCATAATAGTTTTGATAGTTTCTCTTCAGTCGAGTATCTATCAGAAATAATCTCTCTATCGTCACAAGATAAATATAAGGTTGCATACGTATCTGGAAAAAAAAAAAAGAGGATCACCTAGCAAAAAGTTAGTTGTTATTAAGATATATATCCAAAAGTTTGTTAAGACAAAAAAGGCCTTAAATTCCATACTCCATTCAAACAACATGTATTATTACACAAATATCGGATAAAATTATTTTCTCTTTCCTAATTCTTTGAAATTTTCAATTAAAATATAAAAATGGTAGTCTATTGTAGTTTTTTTTAATCTTAAAAATTTAGTGTGTCCCTTTTTTCCATTGAAGTTGGATCAAATTTTTCACCTTCCCCTTCTACATTACCTACTTGGATAGCTTCATTTCTCTGTGAATTCTTTTTCTTGGAGAAATGAGCATCAAGATTCAAGAATTTTTGTTGGTTTTTTATTGCAAGGCATAAAGGAATTGTCTTGCTAAAAAACCAATTAAGAAGGAATAGGGAAAATTTTTTTATCAATTTTTTCTGTTGAAGAAACAACAACAACATACTCTGCGGAATCCCACCAAAGCTCGCAAAAGAAAAAAATGAGGAACATTCACTTGAAATCCTCTAGGAGTTCTGTGAATGAGACAAGGACATCAAGCAAATATGATGATTCAGAAGGATTGGCCACCATTCTTAGAAGTTCTACTATGCATCCAGGTTGAGACATCTTGATAAGCGGATCTAACATTTAAACTTAACGAATTCAACCTTTTAAATGTATGGATTCGAAATATAATATTTGTAATAACTTCAATAATTTTATCCCACATGTATTTAATACGCGACGATCTAGATCCTTGTAAGCCCCTTCATATTGAGATTTTGCTTGAAAATATTAGAGGCATTGATCTCAAACATTTTTGATGCACTAAGCCTTTTTGGTCATGTCTTGCATCGACCGACAAATGCATTGGACCGTAGGTGTGAAACTATGGTGCTTATAGGAATGAGATGAACGTAAAATCACATGGAAGAAACTTATCCTAAAGGACCTATAATCTTTTGGACCTAACTTGCTTGGAATTGAGGCGTATGTTGTTGTTGTATTCTAAATAGCCTTCGTTTAGAAGTTATTTGTGCGTAGTCGTTGATTTTAAACTTTGTTCTTGACCAAATAGTGCATAAATGTGTTGAACTTCAATATCTGAGCAGGGGTCAGCAAGCAGAACATGATGGCTGAAGATATACTTACATATGGCAATGTAAGCATTTCAGCAGAGGTATTCACATTCCGCGAGTTGGCTCATGCAACAGACAACTTCCACCCTGAGTTTCTCGTTGGTGAAGGAGGATTTGGGAGAGTCTATAAGGGACACCTCAAAAGAACTGACCAAGTATGTCCTTATTCATTGAGTTAATGATCAAAAATACATCTGAACTATCATTTTTGCGAGTTTTACACTTCAACTATCAATTGTACTATTTTCCTACATGAACTATCATCGTTGTTTAGGAAGTAAAAGAGAACAACAAATAGTTGAGGTATGTTTTAATACACATATGGTGATGATTCATGTAAAAGGGTGAATAGTTTAGATGTATTTTCGAGCGTTTTCGAGAATTATCTCTTATATGTTTTGTATCTCCAGGTTGTTGCTGTCAAACAACTTGACAGGAATGGGGTTCAAGGAAACAGGGAATTTCTCGCAGAAGTCTTGACTTTAAACCATGTTAACCATCCAAATCTTGTCAATCTGATAGGATATTGTGTTGATGGCAACCAAAGAATTCTCGTCTACGAATTCATGCAGAATGGATCTTTAGAAGATCATCTTCTTGGTAGGCATAACTAGAGTGTACTTGTAAAAGTGCTCTATGACTACTTTGTTATTTTGTGTAATACTTACTAATTCATATGCTAACTCAGATCTTCCATCAAATAAGAAGCCATTGGATTGGTATACCAGAATGAAGATAGCTACAGGTGCAGCACAAGGGCTAGAATACTTGCATGATATCGCGAATCCTCCCATAATCTATCGCGACTTCAAAGCATCCAACATATTATTAGATGAGTGCTTTAATCCTAAGCTCTCAGATTTTGGGCTTGCAAAATTAGGTCCAGCAGAAGGCGAGGATCACGTTTCTACAAGGGTTATGGGGACCTACGGATACTGCGCACCAGAGTATGCTATGACAGGACAGTTGACATCTAAATCTGATGTATATAGTTTCGGAGTTGTTCTTTTGGAAATTATTTCAGGGAGAAGAGCTATTGATAATACAAGATCAGCAGAGGAGCAAAACTTGATTTCTTGGGTTAGTCTTGAATCATTTTCTAATGCTAGCTAAAGACATGGCGTATATATCAAAATTTAAGTTATATATGCTGAACATTTTTATCACTTTTGCAGGCCAAACCGCGTTTTAAAGACAAGACCATGCTCACTGAAATGGCTGACCCGTTGCTTGAAGGAAATTACCCTGTAAAGGAATTTCATCAAGCTCTTGCTATTGCAAATATGTGTATCCAAGATGAAGCCAACACGAGACCTCTGATTAGTGATGTTGTTACAGCTCTTGAGTACTTAGCCATACCGAGAGATGATGAAAACACAATCAGCATGCCTGAACTAGACGATAGGGCTCCCGAGTTGTGTCTCAGGACTTAACAGCAGAAACTAATTGTGTGTCATAAGATGAAAGTAACTCTTTTTGTCCTGTTTTACTATTTTCCTCTTCACCCTTTGTAGCTTATTGCTGATTGTAGACTCCTCTACTTTTTGATGTTTGCTAAGAAACTCAGAAGACAAAGAGTAGAAGCTAAAGATGTTATTATATGTATACATACTTACACAGTTCGAGCAGAACGTACAGGTTCAGTTAAAGCCATAGAACTTGTTCTAGATCTGCCTCTGAGTCACTGAACCAGATGATTTCCTTCTCTATAAAGCAACACATTGCGGATACACATTGGCTGATTCTTCTCTTCTTTTTCCATTTCATCGTAGAGGATCCGAAAATAGGCCAGCAACTGCAACCAGTGGAATCCATTTTCATATGATTATTAGTCTTCTGAGATTCAATAAAAGCCCAGTTACATTCCAATTCAAGTGTTCTGAAATACTCAATTTCTTTTGTAAGAAGTGATCCTATGCTCCCCCTTGTGCCAACCTCCACCAGATCATATGTATTCATTTTATTATTAGACATACTAGCAATAGATGTAAAGTTGACAAGTTGTCTCCATGTGACCTGTAGGTTACAATAACAGATTTGAGTGAGTCATGATTGGTGCTTGTCTATGTGTGATGAATAGCTTAACAAATCCAAGTCCTGAAATCAACCATTGATGCCCGTGTTAGAGAAACCTGCCTACAACACTCTCTTGAGGTGGTAGCCCTTCCCCTAACCCTATGTGAGCGTGAAATGCTTCGCGCAACCTAACTTTTCTTTTTCAATAGAAAAAGATGCTTCTTGTTCATAAAGCTTTAGTTATTGTTTTGCTTTGAATAAGAGAAAGGGCTAATAATTGTAGACATGCTTTTGTTAAAAGCTAAGGCTTTTGCATAGTTATGCTTAAAAAACAAGTACTTGTCAAGAAGATAATTTGGGGAAACGTAATGTGTTGTGTTTGTGCTCCTTGGCAATCAGTAGATTTGCCAAATATTTTTACAACAATGACAATCCGGTGCAGTCCCAACGGAGGTCTGGAGAAGGTGAGGTGTATGCAAATCTTACCTCTACTCAAGTAGGGAAACTATTTCGGATAGACGCTCAGCTCAGTAGAAACATTATAGGTTTGACAAATAAAGGACATATACTTGCATATTTGGAGGTCGTCAGAAGGCACCAACAAATATTATAGAAGAAATAAGTGACAACAACGCTTCCATCTCAAACAAGTTGGAGTCAATTAGATAAATCTTCAATGTCCATGTCGCTCCATTTAATAACCTCATCTCAATTCCCAATTATAATAAAAATAACTGAAGAATATTCTTCATCAGAACTCCAGGCTCTTTGCAGCTAAATCAAATACTTGCTCCAACTCCTGTTTTACTCTATTACCAGCAAAAATAAAATTGACAGCATTCCTAGCCAGCTGGAACATCTCTCTCTTTTGTATACCTTTATAATGTGAAACGAAAGTTGGCAAGACCACAATCTAAAACTGAAGTATGTATACTTGCATAAAGTAATACGTACCAAAACTAGAAGATGCAAGGCTATGCTCGTTAGATACGCTGGTAGAGAACACCCCTGAGTCATCAGTACAAAGGACAATTGGATGTCCACTGTTATATAAATCGGCTGCAAGTCAAAGCTAAGGTTATGCACTTAATTCAACGTGGTTAGTATCATAAGAAATGACATTTTCAAAGATCACATGTAACAACAGGACAATGGTGGACTGAAGGTTTGCGCTTCTGCTTTGAGTTAAGGTTTAAAAACATATCTGAAGTATCAATTTTTTGTGAGTTTTATTCTTGACCTATCAAGTGTTTGCACTTCCTATCTGAACTATCACCAACTATTTATTAAAACACACCTCGAAACTAACTAGACTAAGTGTTTGAATGCGATTGCCAAAAGGCGTGAGACAACTTAATATGCCACGAATTTTCATCCACATGGCAGCTAACACATTAATTCTGAGGTGTATTTTCATAAATAGTAGGTGATTCTCCGGATAGAAAGAGTGAACATCTGATACTTAGGGAAGGAAACTCACAAAAACTTGATACTTCAGTGTGTTTTTGATCATAGCTCTTCTGCTTTTCGTTAGATTTAGATACAGCACAAAGTACAATCTAGAGAGGAAGAAACCTCACCAAAATGATGAATACCCACAGAAGATATTGTTTCAGTCCTGACGTTGGAAGTCAAGCAAATTTCAACCTACAATGACAGGAAACAAAATGTGACAAAACTAGAAGGATCAGTAGGCCAAGAGAACTTCAATCCATCATCAAAATATGGTAGGGACAAAGAAGATTCTGCATCTTGTCCATCATGGTGGTCTACGTTGCTCGGACTCGGGTGGGGTGTTCGATATGGGTGTGGGTTTAGAGGTCGGATCCTTCATGAACTAATTTTTGGGGATATGGACCCATGTATGGATACGGGAGTGGGGATTCGCCTACAAATAATCAAAATATTTAAAAATAAAGTGATAAAACCTAAATTATGAGATATTATGTGGAGAACTTGAGGAGAATCCTGTAAGGAGATTAAAGGAAAAGAATTGACATAGAAATTTCTATATAAAGGTATTCTATTTTCTTCAATTTCACCTTAGCTTTTGTACTGATTACAAAATCATTAAAACTGTCCAAACTTTCCCCATTGATTTTGGCCAAAGTACCTGAAACCGGTTGACCATATTAGATGCGGATCCCACACCCATGTCGTGTCGAAACAGGTGCAGCACCAAAAGCAAAGAGACCAACAACTTAGATTGTAGTATCAGTGTTATCAAAAGTGAAAAGAGCAAAAAAGCTCTAAGCTCTGTTGGAGCTTTAAGCACAAATAAAGCATGTGCTTTTGAAAAAGGTGCAAAAAGTGTGTATATTTTTTCCAGGACTAATAATAAGCATAAATAACAAATATATGGACAAAGAAATTGAAAAAATTTTACAATAAAGTGAAATATCAATTGTTTAGTATCTCCTCTCATGAGGAGTTCATTGGCAACAGAAAGTATGTCCTAGGGCCTTGATGATGACACTAAAGGCACATTAAGCGAGCGAAGTGCTCAACATGTTGTACGTCTTGCTTCAAGGCTGAAGTGCACTTTAAGCACACCTTTGACAACACTAGGTGGTATTCTAGATGAAAACATCTAGCAGTTTTCTTTACTTAGCAAATATGCAGGGGTGTCAAGGAAAAGAAGAAACCTGACATTGCATACAGTCCATTCTAGGGTAGAGTAGGAAATTTGGTTAAATATTTGCTCAATCATTGATATGTGCGATTGTATTGTGTCAAACAATGAATGTCCTAGAAATCTGGAAATACACATGCGAAATTTCTAACCGGTATCTTTAAGGATTTTAGCTTTGCCCATTCTTCTTCCCCAAAGCAACAAGCATGGCCAATTCTTGCAGGAAGAAAATCTAGCATCGCATGGATTTCCACCGGATTGGGTACCTAATAGCACTAAGTACCAAATACACCAGTCAGAGAGATAATGGTGTGACACTGATAAAAGCTGGACAAACTAGTGAAGTCAGATGCACCTCGCCACAGTGAAGGGTAATCAGAAGTCCTTGCTCTTTAGCAAACTCCAAAGCAGGAAGAAAGGTTAGCCTACAAGACACAAAGTATCAAAAAATTCAAAGCTTATTAGACTATTGACAATATGCAATAGAAATCTTTCACGAGCAAAATAGTACCATTCACCAATGACAGGATTGCCAGAAAGGTCAATGCCCACTACTCCCAAATGTCTCATTTCCAGAGCAAGCTTAACCTTCACCAACCACAAAGAAGTTATCGAGCTTCAGACTTAAAGTTAAATGAAAACTCTCAGCCTCTTTATGCATCAGATTGAGAAATATACAGTTTCCATTGCAGCTTCTGTGGTTTCACGACGATCAATACTGAGTAGAAGCCTGACATATATTTTTTTTTTTCCTGTTTCATTGCTTGCACAACCATTGTTCTGAGCATAAATACCGGCACTAGAAGGACAATCAAAATTAGGTTCACTAAAAATATCAACTTCGACGATACTAACAGCCCTTAACCCCTCCAAAACTGCTTCCATGTATGACTTCTTGTTCATCCCTTTGGAGACATTTTTCTGCATTCAGAAAAGACATATCATAATTGTCTCTTATGAATGAGCTAGAACAGTACATATGTGAAGGATTCTTTGGGAGTTCTGAACTAGTCGATGCAACTGCTAGAACATAAGGTGTGACCTTCACAATATCATCAGACACGAGGAAAATGGAAAAGGGAGATAAACATAAAGCACACTAATGATAAGTAAAAAAACCTCCACTCTTACATAACAACATTACAAAATGGAAAAGACCTTCTTGACTCACGCCTAATAAATGCTTTAACATGCAAACCATGAACTTAGCTCAATAACATAAAAGGCATACCTAGATAATACAAGAGACCATGCTTCTAGGATAACTACAACACACGATCCTAGACACTTATCTAAGTTTACGATTTCCAACAGTAATGTTAAGTTTCTTATCATGTTTTTATCTGAAAATAATCAAGGATGTACCAGCAAAGAGATCTTTTAGGTAAAGTTTACACCGTTTCTAGCTAATCAATTTCCTTTAAAAGTAAGAAGAGAATACATGGGATCAAATATGTAAAGATGCATGTGCATATTGTTCGATTGGGTCAGAGTTCCACGCTGGTTAGGGAATGGACTATTGGCCTGCTTATATGAACTTGGGCGATCCTTGAGTTAGGCCAAGGTGTCATATATTTACGTATATATTTCCTGTTTTTATACTCTTTCAACAAATAACTATATCGAAAAACTAGTGTGCAGTTAAATGGAGCTAACATCAAAAACACAATGTCAAGTATCTGGTTCACTTAATTCAACCAGCTATGCTGGCTAAATTTGATTCAAAATGCCAAGTCCACTCCAGCTGACAGCTGACTTGTGACAATTGTCTCAGTTTATATCCATTGTAACAACAAGAAGCACAATAATGCTCTAAATTAGGAGCCTATCAATCAAGCTGATGATAAAGTTCAAGTACCTTTGGAGTTGTCCTTAGCTCCAAGTATACAACATTTTCAGCAGCAAAATCTTCAATTACCTAATTTTTTTTCATGGTAATAACAAAAAGAATCAAGTAATTGCAACATACATTGCATGATATGAAGTTTGAACTACTGCACTAATAAAGTACCTCTTTAGTAATTCTGGTTACAGTTTCATGGTCAGTCGTAAGAATGTGAATCAAATCAAACAATTTGAAGACTTCAGTAAGGGAGCGATCATCTGAATCACAGAGATGTAAGCTCAAGGCAAGTTTCAAGATACTAAAAAAGAAGTCAAAAAAATGAGTTTGACATATCATTATGAAACACATAAGAAGAAAATGGCTTACGTTTTAAGATAACACGTTCCACATCAGGAAAATGTACGAGCCCCCTGTCTCCCAACTCTCTAGCAAGTTCCCTGCAAAATAAAGATTGAATTCACAGAAATTTTTGGAAAATATGACTTACGAAAGAACAAAGTCTAACTCAGAAGTCAAAGCAATGGAATGACAAAAAAAACAAGGAAATTGACTGAAAGATGAAATTTTTTTAATTTTTGAAAGGTAACTATTTTTATCGTTAAGAAGATTGTGTTTATATGTCCCAGCAGGAGAATAACCGAAATGGTTAGTATAGGGTTGATTTAATCGTTAAATTCATCTGCAATACAACAGTCAGGGCAATAGTACTTCAATTTAAAAAATGGATCACTCTCAAAGGCTAATTAATAGCAAAAACTCATTGTTTAATGGTATGTCCCAAAACTAAACTAAAGGTCATACGCAAGTGAAGGTTCCTTACATATCACAATATATTATACAGATACTACTTTGTGGAACAGGGAATTCTATTCTTCACATGTTGATATTGTGTTGTCTCAGCAACAACTATTGCCTATTATGTTTATATTACTAGCACATGAAACTATCACATCAATGATAAAAACTTTCATTCCTATCATTTTTTCTTAAGGATTTTGGTAGAGGACTAGATGCAGGAAAACGAGGTTGAGATGGTTCGATCATGCGATGAGGAAATGCATGAATGTCCCAATGAGAAGGTGTGAGAGGTTTAGTGGATGGTTTCAAGAGAGGTAGAGGCAGATTGAAGAAGTATGGGAGGAAGTGATTAAACAAGATATGACACAATTTCAACTTACGAAGGACATGACCTTGAAGGAGAGCTTTGGAGTAACTGGTAAAGTTGTTTCCATGTGCCAGGAGGTCATGTGGTCAAGGCTTGGAAACAGCCTCATGCAGAAATGCAAGGTAAGGCTGAGTACAATAGACCTTGCGGTCGGGCCCTTCCTAGGACCCTGCACATACCAGGAGTTTTGGCGCACCGGGCTTTCCCTTTAAGGACATGACCTTAGGTAGGATATTATGAAGGACATAGATTAGGATAAAAATTTAGTGGGTAGGAGTGTCTTGTCTTGTTCATCCATACTAGTAGACCTGGTAATACTCAGGTTGTTAGTTGTTACTATATGTGTTTCTTATACTTTGACTTTATGTTATTATTACAATTTGTTGATTGTTTTACTTCCATAACTATTTGTTGTTTCTTTTTTCTTGAGTCAAGGTCTATCAGAAACAACCTCTACCGTTGAGGTAGAGGTAAGATCTGCATACACTTCACCCTTCCAGACCGGATTATATTAGGTATGATGTTGTTGACTTCGGTTTTGGTCAGCTTACACGTACCTAGACTAGTTCCCTACTCGCAACAGTTCAAAGAGTTCTCCGGGTGAAAAAACATTAGACATTCCATATTCTGAAACCACTAACCAGCACTTCTGATATTATGACCTAAGCCGCACCCTTACTGCTGGGGTGGGGCTCGGCCTCCGAACCGTTGCTACTAAGCTAAGCTGCTGTTGGGGAACTCGGTATAAGCGATTTTCCGCTTCCGCCTTTCTAGGCTTCACAATAGCTCCCCCTTATAGAGCATCCAGGAAAAAGCAGATTCAATAAAATTAAACCTACTCTTCCACTAGAACCATTTTGATACCGAGTTAAAAGATATAAATATTGAGCCGCAAAGACTCAAACCACAGCTACAAAACTTTTGTTCCTAAAAAATCTAACATACAGAAATACAACAAAGCCATAAGAAAGAGAAAACATACAGCAAAGTGGAGTCTCTGATAGAGCCATTAAGGTGGGCGTGAAGTTCAACTTTTGGCATTGACACCCACCAATCCATATCCTCTAGCTGAATAAATGGCGGAAATTACGAGATTTGCACTTGTAATGGGATTTAGGGCTCGAAATTCTTGTACAGAAATACCGAAGGGATGAAGATAACAGATTTTCTGCTTATCATGTGACACAAACAAAAAGTTAAAAAGGATAACAAATTCAAACTGCAAATACGACTTATTGCTATCTATATTATATTAATTGGGAAAAAGTCTAGCCCTTGGGATCAAGACATGTATAAATTAAGTTAGGTAAAAATTAGTTATTATTTTTATTAATTTTTATATTTTTAAAAGATAACTTCTGATATTTATTTTTTAAAATTCAAATCGTGATAATTTTTAATCACACCCCCATTAAATTAAGGTGGCAAGCTTACTTCCATAAACTCTTAAATGAAAAAGGAGATAGGGATATTGAGCTGGGTGAG
>JAPFFP010000002.1:308152-320142 GCA_026153255.1 Solanum medicagineum
GGCAGAGAGTGGAGAGAGGCGAATTCTATATATATATATATATATCTGTTGAATTGATTATGTATATCTATCAAAATCGTTGTATATATATAGTTGGTATACATATGTAATTGTATATCTGACAAGAAAATGTAGAGAAAGAGAGGAGAGAAGCAAAAGAGAAGAAGAGAAGAGAGAGAAATTAACAATAAAATCCTAACTATAGCAAATAAAATTTTAACTATAGTTATAAATCTTAATTTTTTTAAACTATAATAATATAATATAAATGCATATCATATATCTATTTTGTTACGGAATTTTTCGTTATTCAATAGACAAATGGACAACTGAAGGGCCCGTTTGTCGAGAGTCAAATATCCATTTCTCTTCTCCTCTTCTTTCTTATTTCATTCATCTTCAATTAGTTTTCTTTTTCTCTTTATTCTTCTAGCAACATATTTTGCTTACATTCAAGATTTATGTAATTATTTATCTATTATTTGTAATATTAGACATTTTAGTATCTTGAATAAATTCAATTTTCATATTACGTAATCTCTTTCACTATTTTCTCCAACCCCAATGTTTAAAAATAAAATAAAGTATATTTGTATGACATAATTTAAACATTTTTTCTTATTAGCTGATCTAATTAGTTCACGTATTTTGTCTTTTTTGAGTAGTGAATTTTTATATTAATATTTTGTGATCAATATAAAAGTTGAGTTTGATAATTTAATAATTTATATATAAAAAAGTTTCCACGCCAAATGATGAAAGTAAATGTGCCTAAACCCACGTAGATAATTAGAAGTTGTGATCTTAAAAATTCGGTGTTAATCTTTTGAACGGTTATTTATATTTTGAGAATTGTCTATTAAAATTATTTGTTTCTTTTCCTCTTATTTTTATTTATCGTACAACTTGTATCTTTTTAACATATATTTTTAGGATCCATTCAAATATAAAAAGATATTCACTTTTTTCGTAATAATATTTCACTATATTTTTAGGATCCATTCAAATATAAAAAAATATTCACTTTTTTCGTAATAACATTTCACTATATTTTAAAATTGATTTGTCCATGAAAATTTGAAACAACAATTATTTTCAATTGTAAATTGTATTTCAAATTTGAAAAACTTTTTATAACATATTTTTAACTCCCTCTACAATTTTAAAGTTGCCTTCAAGTATATTAAAAATGGACATCATCTCGAATATTCTTTACATAAATATAACCAAGCATAATCTCCTCTTCAGTGCTAATTTCATAAAATTATAAATAAAATTAAAAATATTTAGAATATATGACCAAACACCTCATAATAATAACTGTAGTGCTTATACTTTCTATGTATACACTCTCTAAATGTTTAATGTATAATTTAATAGTATGTGTATTAGAGGTATATTATTAAATAAAGTCTACAAAGCCATGTGAGTAATTGAAACAAAAGACCCAACAAAGAGGGATAAATGATATAAACAGCAGCCCATCAAATATATATATTTTCTATATTAACATAAGATATATATATATATATATATAAAATATTTTTAATACAACATAATGCATATTTTTAATTTTTTTAATATTAACTAAAAAATATAATTATTAACATAAATAATCGTCCGTTCAAATAATATTGAATAGACAAAAACAAATTCATAAATATTATAATTGAAAATATTTACTTGATAGGAACTCTCTTATGACTTCTAGAAACTTTTGATATTTCATAATTCTTCACAAAAGTTAATTGTTGGAGAAAAGACCTCCACAAAGTAAAAGTGAAACAAAAAACAATAACCAAAAAAAACCTGATTAAACTAATAGGAATTCAAAGAAATAGAAGGAATTTGTTTACATCAAAATAATAATTAAAGTCAATACCCGAACCTAATGATTTAAGGTGCGTTCTTGACTTTTTCACTTTCTGCATGACTATAGATATATGTAAACTCATCCTTCTTTTTTTCTTTTTACTCCTAACAACCAAAAAAAAAAGTTAGATAAAATCAAACTACGTTACTTTTTTCAAAATATACTTACTAAAAGGAAAATATATATCTAATAAATAGAAATAGACGACGGAATGTCTAACCTTAGATTTTGGCTAGGCATTTTCACATGGCATGGAAGCTTTGATCCTTTCAACAGTACACTTGATTAGACTATTGACAGTTGCAACTGATCCAAGAGAAAGCTTTGCTGTTGGGACAGAATCAACTAGTATTTGAAATGCAACCGTCAACAAAGAACCACCAGGAGTATTACTATTCTCAGCATTACTAGAGCCATCGGGGAGTATTGCAAAACCCGAAGGCAAAAGAGCTACATAGTCTGGATCACCACCACTTAACACCACATTCATTGCAGCAATATCGACGGGTGCGTAAATAACATAGGAGCCTGTGGAGTCTAGGCAGCTCTCTTGGAGTATCAACATATTATTTTGGCTTGAATTTCCACTCTACAAAAAGAAATTCACAATTTTGTTTACAGCAAGTTGTGATTGACGATATGAATTTGTAGTTAGTGGCGCTTTATTTAGGCAATTTAAATGTAAGTTAACATACAAGTTCTTTTTTATTTATTATTATCATATAAATCTACGATAAAATTAAATATTTTCAGAAAATATTGGACATGAATAATCTCAACTATTAGTATCTACCTTCCTTTTTTAAAAAAATATCATTAGATGCATGTTGGATCAATAAAATATAAGATGTATTCAAAGATTATATTTGTTTTTCTTGTGCTACTATTTTTGCAACATAATTAGTATCAACGTAACATATATTTTTTTCTTACGTTGTACCCATTTTTCTTGATTTATATGTATTCAAAGAGGTTATAAGTCTGTACCAAAAAAAGAGGAGCAATCATATGAATGTACTAACATGCAAATCCTCAACTATTGGTGCCTATGATGCTTGAATTTCTTTAAAGATGTAGTTAGTACATTGAATCCTCTAAAAATAGTATAAATTTAAAGGATCAGTTATGAATGTGATAATATTTCATGTATTCAGAGAGATTAAAAGTTTGTGTATATCAAAAAAGGGGCGCAATTTCATATGAATGTAACATGCAAATTCTCGACTATTAGTGCCTACGAAGCTCAAATTCTTTCAAAATGTATTCAATATGTTGAAACCCCTAAAAATAGTATAAATTTCAAGAATCCATTATAAATGTGATAATATTTCATGTATTCAAATAGATTATAAGTCCGTGCATACCAACAAAAAGGGGGCAAATTTCATAAGAATGTACTAACATGCAAATTCTCAACTTTTAGTGCCTATAATGCTTGAATTCTTTAAAAATAACATAAAATTTAAAGAATCCATTATGAAATAGCGAACTTACATTAACTCTCAGTAGTGAGACACTGTTGCCAGAATCACGACCATTTGCAATATGTGCCATTTCTTGAACTAGTCCACCATTTGAAAGAATATCCCACTGCACACATTGTATGGATAATCATATTATAACTTCATGATAAATAAAATAAACCATCAAGACACACCGTTTGATGTTTATAATAACTTAAAATAACTAACTTTATCTGTCCTAAAATAGTTGTTACTTTCCGTTTCTCTGAAATAACTAACTTTTTATGTCCTAAATATTGTTACTTTTCATATTTTGAGTTCAATCTATTTGAATTTTGACTAACATTATTTATAAATTGATGTATTTTTTTCATCCTATTAATATAACAAAACGTAATTTTTTCATATAAGTTTCAAATATCTAAAGCGTAATTTCGAAACATTGATTTAACCTAAATCGAACATGATAAGTAAAGTATAGTCAGACCTCACTATAATATTAATAATAGTCAGACCTCTATAGCAACATTTCATAACAACAATGACGACCCTTCAAAACCAATCTTTCAGATTATGTTATACTATATGTTATATGTGAAAGCAAATAAAATGTATGCAAAAAAACTACCTCACATGAAGTACAATCAGACCTCTCTACAATAGTCAGACCTCTACAACAACATTTCATAACAACAATGACTCTTTGAAATCAGTTTTTTATGTTATGTTGTACTATATGTTATACGTGAAAGCAACTTGTATGCAAAAAAGTTACCTCATATGATAAGTAAAGTACGCTCAAACCTCTCTATAATAATTGGACCTCTATAACAACATTTCACAACAATAATGACTCCTCAAAACCAATCTTTCACGTTATGTTATACTATATCTTCTACGTGACATCAAATTTTATGCGAAAAATACCTCATTTCTAGAATTTTCATCCCTGAGGAAGTCAAAGACTCTCTTTGTTGTAACTGGCATCCAAAATGAAGTAGCTGCACTTAGCACAATACCAGGAGGCCTGCCTGGATCATCAATGCTTTTTCTAGTCATGACTCTAACATCATCAGCACCACTTCCAGATAATGTTGTCCATGTATGGGCAGTTGATGCACCAACTCCAGCACAAAAACTCATCACCATCCTCTCAGCAAGTTTAAGCATACTTTTTCTTCCTTCTGGACTTGTAATAACTACATGAAAACATTAAGTATTATTACGTCTTTGGAATATACAGAGGCACCACTATATATCTTTAGTATGCCAATTGAAGTAAAGAATAAGTCAAATGCAATAAGTTACAAACTATTGTAGCTAGCCTAAGGGAAACGATGACTAGATGCCCTAATCCAATTTCCTTTTAAATTATATGATAGTTCTTCAAGATACATAAGAACATATATACAGAATTTTTTTTCGAGGTCAAAGGAGGTCCGTTCATCCCCCTCCCCCCTACCGGTAAATGTATGTTTTGTATATGTATACATAGTAATACATACATTTTATATATATATATATATAAAAAAAAAAAAAAAAAAAACTTATTTTGTGTAAGTTTGTATATTCTTTTTTTGAAGAAAAAGGGATTTGAGGGTAGGGGAATTGAATCTCACAATTAAACAAGGTTAAAGTTCAGCTAGCCAATCAACTTAACTACTTGAGATTTCCCTTGAAGATCTTATCGATACTCCTTCTGTTCTAGTTTACGTGGCAGAATTTGATTGGACACAAATTTCAGAAAACATGCATTCATTTCTTTCAACTTACCATCTCGAGCTGGAATTGGGGGTAAGGGAATCAAATCTCACAAACAAGCCAATCAACTTAACTACTCGAGATTCTCCTTTCAGATCTTATCGATACTCCCTCTGTTCTAGTTTATGTGACAGAATTTGATTGGACACAAATTTCAAAAAATGTGCATTCATTTCTTTCAACTTACCATCTCCTGTTGGGATGTTACTGGCCATTACACTTGCTAGTCGTTCACATTGTCTTTCTAATGTTGCTACCCATCTTTTTGCCCCAAATGCCAGACCTGAATCCACAAGAGGTCTATAGATGCTGTGGACAGCTCTATCGTCCACTTCAACATGTTCAATCCACGTAACCTAGACGATAAATAAACAAAACAAATGTACTATCACTGATAAATCAACTAAAATTACTATATATTGTGAAACTATTTTTACCTTGGAGTATCCATTGGGCAATTCTTGAATTAAGCAACCAGATGGCCTCCTTCTACAACGTGACACTGAACTAGACCTCAAATTGTCCAAGGAAACATCAACTACTGCCCAAGTTCCATCACCATGTTGCTTACAATACCTCACGAAATAATTTTCGCGAGTCGGAACAAGGGGGGAGGGGACTTGAAACTCGGCTGTCATCTAAAAGTGAAATAAAATAACATAACCTTACGATTCAAATAATAAATGGTCATGCAAAAATTAATTTAAAAAAACAATAAATTAAATAACAAATAAAAAGTATATCAAAAGAGAAATACATTAACTTAATATCATTTTTTATTTTTTATAACTTGCCATCACCATAGGTAAGTACCTAGGTGGTATGGGTCTAGCTTGATCCCTCATGCACATTCCTCCAAAAATTCAAGCACATGGATTGTATATACATCTTTCATTACTTATACGTACATAATATCGAGAAAAACATATTAATCTCACGAAATTCACTCAAAAAAGTGAATAACATTTGTGTTTCATAAACTCTCCACCTAAACAAGATATTCAGGGATACGCTACGACGCGATTAAGAAAAGAAATCATACCACTTGCAATGCTCCATTGTAATTCCCTGCTACACCAGTCGACAAGACTTCCAAAATCGTCGCTTTCGACACTATGCCTGTGAAAAAGCTTGTCCATTGGTTCTGAAATTTTCAAATATATAAATTTTTTGATTAGACGAGATAATTAATATTAAAACTAAAACGATTAAGATAAAACAGAAAATTTATTTGCGTCATATACAACTACATGTGAAACTATACTGTACGTACCACATCCATCAAAATTTCGACTAAATTCACATAATTCATAATGACCACGGCCGACTCTCGTGAAGCTTCCGACTTTAAACCCAGTGACTTTGGTCCAATCCCTCGAGGAAATGTTCTAGCGTATTCCTCCTCGTTTAACGCGACATCAGTAGAATTATTATTTTCGATCCACAAGGGCTCTCCGGTTTGAGCCAATCGAATTAATTCCTCCATTGCTGCAACAGCTAATTCAATGATAATTGGTTTATCAGCATCAGTAGGGCCTGAAATTGATCTAAGAAGGTCACCAGCACTTGTATTAGTGTACATTTCTCCTAATGGATGACCAAGATTGGCTGCAGCTATGCCAATTTCAAGTGATGAACGATTGTGTGGTCCAAAGGAAGGAAGTTGGGGATAATTAAGCATGGGTTTTCCAACATATTTGGCTGCAATTCCAGATATCCTGTCAATCTACAAACAACATGGAACCAGTATTTTCGTCAAGAGGGGTTCAACGTGCATCTCTTTATAGAAATAAAAATGATTTTAATTATGTATATTCCATGTAATAATCTAGTCGAAGGTACATAGTTCATTTGCATCCCCTCGCATTACTAGAAAATAATGAATTAGTGATGGATATATAAAATTACATAGCTAGACAAATTTAAATAATCACTTGTTAATTCAATTTAGCTACGGATTATTGAGGAATTGTAAAAATATTTAGTTTTTTTTGGTTTCCCATTCGATGTCCCGAGCCCCGTGGAACCTCGAATAAATTCGGATCGTGCACTGCAGGGCCCATTTTGGGGGTGGCGCTTCCAATAGGATTTTTTTCATTCCCAAGGCTCGAATCCGAGATCTCTGATTAAGGGTGAAGCACTCCCACCAATGCATTACAACTCATGTTGGTGTAAAAATATTTAGTTAGTTGAGAGCATTAATGGATTGGTTAGGAATTAACAATAAATTGCATAGCTAGTTTTATATTTTCTTATTGAGTTGATCCTGCCTGGTTCCGTCAATAATAATGTGTATGCAGATCTTATCTTGAGAAGGTAGAGAGACATGAAAAATTAGTAATGATATATAGACCTCAATATAGCAAGTCTAATTTGGATTATATATATGTATCGCTCCTTTTTTAAAAAAAATTATGTGAACTTATTTGACTAGATATAAAAATTTATTTTTATTTTTATTTTTTTGAAATTTGAAGTCTTATATATGTACATTTATATGGCTATAACACTTTTAAGCTGTGGTCTTAAACCTGTACAGTAATATTTGTATGCTTCTAAATCAACCTAAGTTGAAACTTGTAGAGTAATATTATATTATTTGATCTGGCAAATCAACCTATTATTTTAAACCACATCAATGGCCCCAACCTAACCAAGTAGCTATGTTTAATCGAATCCAATTGAATTATGACCAGTTTCATGAATAAATCAGAAGTGACTCTACAAAGTATACAGACAAACTAAATTAAAAATAGTGTAATCTTAAAAATCCATTTATACTTTTTAGTCAAATAAATTTTGGATGGATTGGATAATAATCAGCTCGTTTAATGATGGTTGACCCAACTATCTCATTTGTCTCCCTTATTATAAAATTGTAAGAAAAACTATTTTTTTAAGAATATGATTTACCAACTCTAAATTTAAATTTTGAATTTTGAAATTTTCACTGTTTAAAAGAATTGAAATTTGATTATTAATATTACCTCTTCTCTTAGACGAGCATTTTCAATCCTCAAGTGTTGCTCATCAAATGACATTTCACCTATGGCAGCTGGCCCCCCACAATTAGGACATGTTGCAGTGGTAAGCGCTTCTTTATACCTGATATTTTCGGCACGAAGTTTGTCATTCTCATTTCTCAATTGTGTGTTTTCATGTCTTTCATGCTGAGACTGCAAAAATTTAATAAAAAAGAATACAATTAATGCCATTGAATCTGAATTATGTGCAAAAATCAATTTCATATTCAATGTATTGCATTGAATATAGACATTTAAAGCTAATCTAAAAATTAATAACGTTATCCACCAAAAATAAGGAAAATAATACAGCTTATTTAGATGGTTGGTTACATATCATTTCATAACATAACGTATTAATTTTAATCTTATTTGATGAATATAATAGATTGTATCATTCTTCATATAAATAATATCACACATTAGCAATTTGAAAGTTAAATCTACAATATTGTAAAGAAAAAAGAGTGTGTGTATGTAGGGTAAAATATAACAAAATGAATTGGATTAAGGATAAAAAACATTTCTTTTTTAAATAATAAAAGGAAAAAAGAAAAAGAAACAACATGATCATGTCAAATAAGATCATCACATAAAATGAGACTTTTCACGATTACCTTCATTTGAGTACGTTTGTTTTGGAACCAAAACTTCACTTGCAAAGGCTCTAACCCTAATCTTTTCCCCAAGTCTTTTCTTTGTTTATCGTCAGGATGTGGACATTCTTTAAAAAATCTGTCAAATGATTAATTTTGAGTACTAAATTATACGACAACAATAACATCTGAAAATCATTTTAATCAAAGTATATATGCATCAAAATAGGATAAATGAATACTTACGACTCTAATTCTTGGATTTGATGCTGAGTGTGTCGATGGTATTGCTTCTTCTTGGGACGTTTATTAGGATCTTGATCATCTCCTGATGGGGCTTCCATGATATCAGTACCCGATTTGGTCTCAAATTCATCATCTCGAATTAAATCAAGCTCATTTTCGGGTGTTTTACGGGTCATATCAAGCAAAAAATTGTGGCTATCGAACATGTTGTGTTGAAACATCTCAAGGACCTTTTTTTTCCTTCTTGCAAACCTAATCAATGACTTCTAGTCTGTCCCAAAGTACAAAAGAAATTTCTTTTAGAAATAAATAAAGAAATTCAAAAAAAGTAGAGTAGATCCTAAGAAGTAATAAATCTCAAGAAATGAAGTTTTAAAAAAAAAAAATTGAAAGGATGAACCGAATATGAACCGTTTTAATAAGACTTGATTTGCACATAAACCTTTACTTTTTTTATTTATTTCATCTACATGCATATAAACGATGTCAAGAAGCACAAACAATTAAAAAAAAAGGAATAATTCAACTTGAATGGTCTTTACTAGCACCTAATAACTCAAGATCCAAACAGATCTCAAAAACTGAAGAGAGATAAGATCAAACAGATCCCTTTTATTTCTCAACAATGAAAATTGAAGTAGCATCTTATGTGTTAAAATTACAACTTGCTTTTACTGAATACCTGCTACCTCTTAGATACGATGAACTTCACGGCCTACCGGAAACTTCATGGCGGTGGAATTTTCACTACTTATAACAATATATATATATATTTATACTATATATATGACATAAGCCCTTCAAGCCATAAAAAAAATTTCTCCCTCCTTTCTTACTATACAAGTCGATATTTTGTTAGGGCATAGAGTTTTTATAGAATCTCTAAGGGGAAACATAAAAAAAAATACATGAAAAATATTTGTCTTGGTTTTTGGAAGTCAAACAAAAGAAAAAGACTGAAATTTGTTTTTTTTTTAATTTGTTTTAGCAAATGACAAAGACAGAGTTGACATAGTGTGAACTCAAATATATTTCACTATTTTTTTTTCCCAGAACCTAGGTACTCTAAGCAGAGTCCAACTTCACTGGCATTTCTATTTCTGCAAAAATATAACGGAAAAAAAAAAGAAAAATAAAAAAAGTGGTAAGTCAAAAAAAAAAGAATAAAAGTGAATTCAATTTACTAACTACTACCTATTTTGCTGGAACTCTGAAAAATTGATGTTACACTTGTGTCGGATTCTCCAAAGTATATATATTTTTTCAAGGATTAAACAACATATTTGAAAAATTCAAACAACATAGACGATTACTGCTGCAACACTTACTAGGGACCAAAATTTAGAAATTCAAGAAGTTTGACTTACATGAGTTGTTGAGAAGCCTTGCGAGAGAAGCAAGAACACAATTGAAGTATTAGGGTTTTTGAGAAAATGGTTTAAATCTTGTTTTGAGGCATAAAGGTTACTGGAAAACGAGTGATGAACATGTTGATATATTTTTGATGATTTGTTTAGCTAGGTTGAAATTGAACACTTTTCTTGTGACTAGAATTTAAGAAGAATTGGTTTTTGAGGCTATGGATGAAAGAGAAGAAAGAGAAATAATTAAAGTGTGTGAAAAGGTGAAAGGGAAAAGGTTGGAGAGAAGAGAAATGAATTAATGCAAAGGGTATAGAGAGGATGAAATAGCATTTATGGCATGCTGTAGAGGTGTTAATGTTGTTGTTGAAGAGAGGGGAGGAGGAGGAAGGGGCGGTTGGCAAGAGACCACAATATTACACTTCTCTCCGTTCCTTTGTAGTTGTCATATTATGATTAGATTAAATCAGATCATATTAATTTGATATTTTAAAATATGAAAAAAAATATTAAAAAATTATATAAAAAGTACTCTCCTCATCCTAAATTAATTATTTAGAATTTTTCAATGTTTAGAATATTCAAATTGTTCAAAGTTCAAAATAAATATTTAATTTTAAACTATTTCCATTTTTGTACTTTCATTTATTGAAGTTTTATATTTTCTAGAAAATAAATTAAACTATATATTTATGATTTTACAAAAGACAATAGTGGAAAGTATGGTGAAAATTTTGTCTTTGAATATTTTTCTTAATATATGTCTCACAAATTCAATTAAAATGGGACAAATGGAGTACTATTTTCTCCATTTCGAAAAGAATGGTCTAATTTAACTTAGCACAAAGTTTAAGACAGTAAAAAAATTTTTTAAATCTTGTGATCATAAATTAAAATTATCTCAAATGTGCAAAAATATTATTTAATCTTGTGGGAAGTAGAAATTAAAGTTTGTCATAAAAGAAAATGAATCATTCTTTTTTACACAGACTAAAAAGGAAAGTGATCATTCATTTTAAATGAAGAGAGTAACGTTGCAATTTTCTTCATACTAATATGATTAAGAAAATACATCTTATAAGTCAATGTGCATATTGTTCGACTCACATAAATGAAATTATGATAACAAAAAAGGAACAAAGAGAGTTCATTCTTCTTTTCTTTTGGATTTTTGGTTTGACATTCGATGTTCGATATTTGTATTGAAATTTTAACTAGTTCGGAATGGGTTATTTTCACTTCTATTCTTATTTTGTGCTCATTTTTAAGTTTTATCTGTCAAGATAAATATTTGTTTTCATGATAATTTATATTTTAACATCAGACTATCACAAACATTACGCTCTATACCATTAAAACATAAAACAATTGAAGGATAAATCGTGTAATAAAATGATTTCACACATTTAAGGAGAGAGTATTCTAAATAGGGTGAAATAAGCATTTAACTAGGACAAATGGACATAGTTGAGTGAGGAATTTATTTTTAAAACAAAGTTAAAGAGTGTAAATAATTTTCATCCTTCCCAATAAGACTTATATATTTATAAAATTGAAACTCAAAATATCATTAAAGATGGAAGGATCATATGTTGAAAAAATGGCTCATTTCAAAGCCACCATTGTTGAACAAGCCACCATTGAAGACCAAGAAATATTCAAAGCAC
>JAPFFP010000002.1:332120-347308 GCA_026153255.1 Solanum medicagineum
ATTTAATTAAGTCCCAAACTTTTATGATTTAATCCAATTAGGGACTTCCGAAACCAATTTTCAAATTGCACCTCCCCCAAAACACTCCACTCCTTTACTTATGTATCATAATTAACTTAAGTGTAATCTCACAATATTTACGAAATTTTTCCAACGCGACAATTTACCATAATTAATTATTTACGGGGTCTAACAGTCAGCACGTCAATCGACAGCTGTCTTTAAAAAAAATTATTTGGGATAATATTGTGAACTCATAGCTGAAGCAGCAGAAAAAATAATTAATAGAAACGACATAGCAAAATCAAGTAGTTGAAGCAGACTTATTCTGCAGCTACCTTTTAAGAAGAAATAATTGATTAGGGGTAATATCGTAAATTCATAGCTACATCGAGCAGCTAAATTAGGCATGTTGACACTGAGCTGTTTGAATCATACTTATTTTGTTCCACTTTATGGTGCACATTTAAAAAATTTTTAGAGTCAATCAAAATTTGTATTTACTTTTTAAATATTTTAAATTGTTAATAGTTGAAGCAACTGAAGAATTGATTTAGTAAGATTTGCTAAAATGATAAACATTAGATATGTTATTACAGGTTGTAACATTATATAATGTTAATTATGGATTTTTACCAATTTAATTACAAGTTATAATAGATATATACATTATACTCACTCCATACCAATTGCATACCATATATTGGGAAGATTATGCCATTGGTATGCATTAGAATTGAGTGGGTATAATGTATATATCTGCTATAACTTGTATTAAATTGTTAAAATTCGTAATTGTTATAACTTCCAACTCATTATCTAATGGTACAACTTGTAATAACACATCTAATATTTGTCAGTTTAGTAAATCATTCATTGATTTATTAAGGGTAATATTGTAAAATCAACCAGAGGAAGTAGGCACGTCAATCGGCAACTGCTTTTAAAAAATTATTTGGGGTAATATTGCAAATTCATAGCTGAAGAAGCATAGTAAACGATTAATAGAAACGACGTGACAAAATCAAGTAGCTGAAGTAGACACGTTAATCGACAGTTACCTTTTAAGAAGGAATAATTAATTAGGGGCAATATCGTAAATTCACAGCTAATCAATTGGAGAAATAATTAATCAAAATGACATAATAAAATCAAAGCAGCTGAAGTAGGCACGTCAATGAACAGTTGTGTGCTTAAGCAAGCAACTAAAATAGATATGTCGATATCGAGTCAACTCGCTCTTCTATAATAGTAGAAATATATATATATAAGATCAATCCTCCCATACTCTTTAATTTACAAGTGCGAAAATACATCAAATCACTTTCCAAGTTTACTTGAGCATTCTAACTATATAAATATTTAACTACTCCTTAACAACTTTCAAATAAACTAACTAAATAATAAATATACAATAACAGAACAATAACTACAACTAAATAAAACAACCTTTGTTTATTAAAGATGTTAAACAAACATGATAATATTGTTATTATTTTTTTTCTTTCCACTTCTGCCCTTACTATGAGTGAGAAGGGCCATTAATTAGCCAAGAAGCCTCAGTTGTAATTACTCTTCTAAGAGGAATTAATTTCATTCAAGAAAGGCTTGTTCAATGGCTAATTTTCTCTTAATTGGAGCTATAATTGCTATCCTTTGCTCTCACATTAAAGGTTCATTTGAAGACAAATTTAGTAAAAGTGACTGTCCTGAATCTCACTTCAAGACTTCTCAAGATGGACAGATCTGGTATCTCTCATTAGATAACAAAGCAGGTACAGTTAAATCTCTCTATAACGATATACGTTATGAATATTTTTTGATTCCAATAGTAAAATGTCGTTACGAAAAACAAATAATACTATATAGTATAACATAACATGAAAATTGATACTAATTAAATCTTGAATGTTGTAGAGATATCTAACTGTACTCAGAAATTAGAATTTAACTAACTTTGATATATTTCCTATTCTTATAGGCTGTGGATTTATGACCAGACAAAGATATAGATTTGGTTGGTTTAGCATGAAGTTGAAATTGGTGGGAGGTGACTCTGCTGGTGTTGTTACAGCTTATTATGTAAGTTGCATAATTTTGAAGTTTTATGCATGAATAAAGTAATATCAGCTCGGAAAAATTTTGAGTCCCTTGGTTTATTGGCTTTCTAAATTCTAATTTGATTGATGAGGTTTGATTCTCTATCTTGTAATCTCGTAAAAACTAGCATGATTGTAACAAAGGATCTACTTTAACAATTTGTAGTATATAACAAGTGTGTAATTATACGCACTAGTTATACATTCGATTATATACTACATATTGATCAAAACCTGTAAAGTAGTAAAAGATTTAGGGTTATTTACAATGTAAGCTTTGTTGGACCGATATATAGTCAGTTAGATTTTTGAATTTTTATCTGTTGAATTGGACAGATGTGCACAGAAAATGGGGCAGGGCCAACTAGAGATGAGCTAGATTTTGAGTTCTTGGGAAACAGAACAGGGCAACCCTACCTTATTCAGACAAATGTGTATAAAAACGGTACTGGTGGGCGTGAGATGAGGCATATTCTATGGTTTGACCCAACTGAGGACTTCCATGCATATTCCATTCTTTGGAACTCTCACCAGATTGTGTAAGTACCACCTTTTAATCTTTAATTCAAATTAGTCGTAATTTTATAATTTAAAGTATAAATAATAAACATCATATCTACTCTTTTCGACCATCTTTATTTATTTACATGTTCATTTTTACTTGTCAATTTTAGAAACTCAAGATGTAATTTGTGTTTTGTATCAATTTTGCCTTTTGTTATTAAGTATACTATCTAGTTATTTCTAATTGATTTTTCAATGAGTGAGAGAACTTGTAATAATTAGCGGTGATATAATATAATTATCATTAATTTATTATTTCTTTTAAGAGGTGTGTTGAGTCAAACATAATTAAGTAAAGAAATATTATATAGACAAATAAAAATAATGTATTTTTTCATCGAAGCATGAAAGGTGCTGTCCGAAATGACACTCCTTCGATGAAAATTACACCGCATGTATTGGTAAAATTTTGATTTTATAAATATAACAAGTATGGAGACCTTCTGATATAAGAGAGAATCTGTCTTTTTATATTCATAGTGGATCCAAAATCTAATGTCAAATGAATAAAGATTACTATTAATTACATCTACTACCTTCTTAGAAATTGGTGTGCACTTTGACAGAAATTTTAACTTTAAAATTAGTTAAAAACTAAATAGATTTTTGATATATTGAGAAGTTTTATTTACTTTCTTAAATTCTATTTCAAATCAATGTCACACAAATGAATTGAAACACTAGAGGAACTAACTTAACTTTATATTGCAGTTTTTTTGTGGATAAGATTCCGATAAGAGTATATAAAAACGCGAATTACACAAACAACTTCTTCCCGAACGAGAAGCCAATGTACTTATTTTCGAGCATATGGAACGCGGATGATTGGGCTACTCGGGGCGGTTTAGAGAAAACGGACTGGAAAAATGCCCCATTTGTTTCAACATATATGGATTTCATTGTGGATGGTTGTCAATGGGAAGACCCTTTCCCTTCTTGTGTTTCAACAACTACTGAGAATTGGTGGGATCAATACAAATCTTGGCACCTTTCAAGTGACCAAAAGTTGGACTATGCTTGGGTGCAAAGGAATTTAGTCATTTATGATTATTGCCAAGATGTTGAGAGATACAAACAAAAGCCTGAGGAGTGTTGGTTAAGTCCATGGGATTAATTAATTTTGACACCAAAAATGATTTTGATTTAAGAGGGTAGATGTTGTATTGTACTCCCTCCATTTTAAATTAATTGAATTTTTCGAGATTTTTTTTAATGTTCAAAATATTTGAATTGTTCAAAGTTCAAACTGAATATTTGAGACTTTCTCCATATTTATCCTTTCATTTATTGAACTTTTATATTTTCTAGGAGATAAATTACATTACATATTTATGAATTTCACAAAGGCAACAGTGGAATGTATGATATAAATTTCGTCTTTAAATACTTTATGTGTTTGCATTACCTCGCAAATTCAATTAAAATGAAATAAAGGGAATATTGTTTTGTCATGTGCGTTGGATCATCAATTAGCTTTCATAAATTCGTTGAGGATCCCAAGAATATGCTTATATTTTTACTTATATACTCCTCAGTATATTATTAGATGTCACAAAAAAAATTAATTTGATTTTAATTTTACTTGTCATTTTGAAGAAATCAAGATAGGGCAATTTTTCTTTTTACCAGTTTTACTCTTAATTTACTTACAAAGTTAATGTTTTTGAAAAATAAAGAATTTCTAGAAAATATTCAATGATCAATTCATCCTTAAATTGACTAGACAATATTTCTTGAAAAAACAGAAATATTATTAAATCATGAAACACTTTCACTTGCCATTGTATTGATAGTATTAAATGTATTAGGATTTGAATTGTGACTTTAATGAATATTTTTATGAATAAATAGTGGTAAAATGATAATCTCACTTTACTAATCATTATTTTCATGATAGATGTGCCAAGCTAAAATTTGATATCTAATAGTGAACAGAGGGAGTATGAATTTTAAACGATCTTCAAAATCTCAAATTATTCTAGAAATTGAATATCTCTTGATTTTATACATCAAAATCGATAATTTATGAATTTAAATCGACCTTCAGAATCTCAAATGATACATTCTAGAAATTGAAAATCTCTTGATTTTATACATCAAAATTGATGATTTAAGGCTCAAATCTTATGACCAGATTCACAATAAACTAATTGGTTTTCCCAGAAAATTAAGTTTGAATAGTATTTCATCTGTCTGTTTTTACTTGTTCCCTTCATTAATTTGAGATATCCAATAATACTTGTCCACTTTATGAAATTAAGAGATAATTTTACACTTAGTTCCTGATTTACCCAGATCATTAATTATAGTTATTTTCCTATTACATTTTTCAAGATATTTTATTTATTATATTCAAATGGTGGTTTGGCAAAATTACCTCTATCATTTACTAAGTACTTCTTAATTTATGTGTCAAAGTTAATAGGGGACAAGGACATACGGAGGAGTATAAAAAAAAAACATAATCTTAAACTAACGTGCATTAATGGTTTAGGGTTGAAATGTACCCTACACCCCAATAAAAATAAGGATTGGATCTTTGGATAGTATGTTGTATAATTGTAATGTAAAAGACCGATCTTCAGAGGTATTTTTTTAAATTTTTTTTGTTTTTTTGAATATCGACCTTCTGAGGTTGACTTTTTTCTTTTTTTTTTTTTTATCAAGACTTTACTGACCTTCGATTTAAGGTCACTATTGGCATTTGCTTTTTAAGTGGTGACAATAGCCATCTAGGCTTGGGAACGAGTTGAGGAGTTGAACGCACACTTCTCTATCTCTATATATAGTAATAATAAATTGATGCAATCGAATTAAACTCTACTTACTAGTTACTACATAAAGAGTTTCAAGCAAATATAGCTTTTTTTTCCCCAATAATTCAAATGCAATGGAAAAAAAAAGATTAAATATTAACCTCTCTAACATCGTGAGATATGGAAATAATTAGAGAAAATAAGGAAAAAAACTGTGTCTTTTGCCTTATTTTTTAAATATTTTTTTATTAAAGTCTGACATAATTAAAATAATTTTTTATGATTATTTACAAATAATATAGAAAAAATAATATGTTAATAACTCTTTATGTGAAAATAAAAATCTTTCGTAAAAACATATAAAATTAAAAATAAATTTATAAAGGACTACAAAATCAAATCTCTCATGCTGCTTTATTTTTTTTAATGTGTTTATTAGTGGCTTGATACAAGAAACCTAGGAAGACCTATTTTATAACCAAAATTCTTGACATCCTCTTGGACTTGTTGTCTGAATTCTCTAAATGTAAATTTTTTATAAATACAAGGTTCAACACAACCAAATATTTCAGTGTCATAAGAGGGACATAAGAAAAATGCAGTTGAAAATCTCTCTTTATGTTTATTTGTCACGACTCTGTGTTCAACACTTTTATAAACACCATTGCTCCATGCCTGCATTAATATATGTGATATTTTTCATTAATTTTGTAAAAATAAATTAAGAAAATATTTTTCAGAAAATAAATTATTTTATTGATAATGACTTTCATCGTACCAAACACTTCCTGGATCTTCTCCCTTTAAGATGAAGTAATTAAATATTTTAATCGTTTTAAATAATGAGACATGATTTGACTAGAATTAAATTTAAGAAAGAAAGACTTGAAATTAGTAGTCTAAAACAAACTTTTGAAATTTATTTAGCTATAAATAATCTTATTAAGAGTACGGTAAAAAATTTAAAGGTAAATTATTTCTAAATATGAAAATATATTATTTTAGGACAATCAACCTCTCTATAACAACGTCGTTTATCCGGATATTTTCTTGAAAAATATTGTTATGAAGAATATACTCCATCCGTCCCATTTTATGTGGCACCCTTTGACTTGACATAGTGGTTTAAGTAAAAAAAGGAAGAATTTTAAAACTTGTGGTCTAAAATCATTCTTAGATATTTGTGATAAATTTTTATAACTTGGCTGATAATTATTTCAGTAAAGGTAAAAAGAAAATTTTAAAGGTAAATTATTTCCATTTAGAGTAAGATGACATTCTTTTTGAGATCAACCAAAAAAGTAAGGATGCCACATAAAATAAGACAGAGAAAGTATATGTTATGATACAACATAACATAAAACCGAAAGGTCATTATACATATCGTTATTTTAGAGAATGAGTGTTGACGTGATGTCAGAATATAGGAAGGTGATTGAAGTAACTACCTGGAATAAATCTCCTACGTTGATGATAAGTGCTTCAGGATTAGGCTTAACAGAGATCCATTTTCCATCTCTGAATAATTGCAACCCTCCAATTTCATCTTGATGCAATATTGTGAGGAAGTCACTATCAGTGTGTGGCATTAATCCAAAGAGTTGTGGAGAAATAGGGCATGCTGGATATCTATTCATTCTTAGGTAACAAGTGCTTGGCAAACATGTCTCTTTGAAATAGTTTGGTTTATTATAATGTCCCAATTCCTCAGCTAATAATCTTGCTAATTCTTGTGCTAATTCAGATAGAGTTGTTGCAAATTGCTCCATGGTAGAGCTGAATTCATCCAAAACACAAAAATTTTATACTGTCAGATCACTCAAAGGATATCTAAGAATGAGTCTTCTTAAAATGTGAAAATCCTAATCTTTGAAAGTCAAAAAAATAATAAACACATAAGCAAGCCAACAAACTTAACACGTTGCGCAATATTTTTCAACGAAGGAGTGTATAAGATCCAGCCTGCTAGTGATATTGTCTGCTATGAGCCTAGGCCCACACGACTTTTTAAAACACATCACTAGTATAGGTAAGACATGTTTACTTGTATACCCAACATCTCTTTATGTGTTTTGCCGATGTGAGACTTTTTATTTTAAGATGGATTGTCATAGAGTGTCATCAAGTAATTCTCCTTAAACAAAGAAAGCTCTGAAATTGTTATCTTTATCCCACCGACGTCCTAGCAACCTCATGAACATTATTGGGTTAGGCAGGGGCGGGAGCCATCTTTAATCCAGTGGTTCATCCAAACCCCTCTCGGTGAAAAATTATGTTATTTATATATGGTTAAAATCATTTTTTATGCATATATGTCAAACCCCCTTAAACTAGTTCGTGTCTCTATTTCTAAATTTAAACCTCTTAATTAAAATTCTAACTCCACCACTAGAATTAGGTGGTTCAATGTTAACTTCTTGTTTTTTGTTTTAAGATGACTTGGCTTCTCCAAAGTCAAGAGGATAAGGATTAAGACATCTCAAAAAGAAAAATGCCAAATGCATGAAACACACATCATTTTTACCTATAATTTCGAACACACTTCACTTTTTGAGACACTTATCTTACAAAAAAGTACTGGATCCTCAAATAAACAGCCCCACAACTCTAAAAAAGTGAACAATCATTATCAAATTATGTTATCAACAAGTCTTTTAATTCATCATATACTTCCACTTTGTAGGACAATAGATTCCTGTCTTATAAGGACCACCCGTCGGCAGCACCCAAGGAAACGTGCAAAATATCGAGATCTTAGGCTCGAGTCTCTTTAGGTATAGATTCATCTTCGTTAGAAGATGTTTTACCTTTAATGTAAAATTTTTCGACATAAATTTAAATTTGATTAGACTTCAGTACAAATATCGCGGATAATGGGTGAAAAAAAAGTTATCCCTTCAAAACTATTCAAATATTTAATTGTATTTTAACGCAAAAATAAACTAGTCCTCACACTCACCACACGGTCCAAAGAAATCAATATAGGAAAAGCTTGTCTTCGTCGAAACAAAAGCTTATTTGCATTTGATATTTATATCAGTTCAATAAATATATGATACTTTCTTTTACAAATATTTTTAGAGATAAGTATACAAAACACACTTAAACTATACTATTTTTTTGAGTTTCACAAATTAATAAGTGATAGTTTAGGTGTGTTTCTCAACCTTCCAATACTTTAGGTGTGAACTCAAAAAAGTGGTATAATTCATATGTGTTTTGTATACTTATCTCATATTTTTATTACTAAATGATCGTCACTTAATATACCTTGGTTTTTAATTATTGCTTGATCGTGACAATTTTAGTTGAAAGTTAATTATTTTGAATTGAACAATAAATTAGAAATAAGTTTTATGTGTCTAATTAGAATATGAATTTTATAAAATAATTTTAAAAATCTCTTGATTATAATATATTTAATTTAAAGCCACAAATTTTATTGATGGAGATATAATATCAATCATAAAAGAGATCACACAAACATCACTAAAATACATAAAATAAAAAAAATTAAGAATCTCTTGACTATAATATAATATAATTTAAAATCACAAATTTTAGGAAGAGGCGTTTTCTCCATCTCTAGAAAGAGTAGAGAAAAGGGAGACTAAATGGCGAAGATATAATATCAATCGTAAAAAGAAACATACACATCCCTAAAGCACATAAAAGAGAAAATTATGAATCTCTTGATTATAGTATAATTTAAGTTAAAGCCATAAATTTTACTAAGACGCTCTCTTTCGTCCTTTAAAAAGAGATGGAGAAAAGGGAGACTAGATAACGAAGACATAGTATCAATCATAACGAGAAACACACACCACCAAAGTACATAAAAAGAGAAAATTAAGAATATCTTAACAATATATACTATAATACAATATAGTATAATTTAAAAGTCATAACTTTCATTGAAATGCTCGTGCTTTCTCTCCTTCTCTAGAGAAAGATGGAGAAAAGGGAGATCAAATGATGAAGACACCATATAATTTAATTCAAAAATCATAAATTTTATTGAAATACCCGTGCTTTCTCTCCTTATCTTTTGAGAGAGAGAAAAAGAGAGGTCAAATGCTGAAGATAAACAAACACATCGCTAAAGTACATAAAAGAAAAAATTAAGGTTGTTTTGTTTATAAATAATTTAGTTTAACATGATAAATTTTATTGAGACGCTTCTACTTTTTCTCTTTATCTAAAGAGGGATGGAGAAATGACAAAGATATAGTATCAACCATAAAGATAAACACACACAACTAAAATATGTACCTGAGGCTGTTAACACCCTTTGAAGAGGAAACATCACAGAGAGGTACATGAAAAGCTTCCGACCAAGAAATCTGTCCAAGGCAAGTCGCTGTTGGCGTTCCCCAACGGTAACTTCCTTGGGAGAAATTGAGACTCTTTTCAATGTTCATCTTCTCATTGAACGTTTTCTTAAAAAGCTTGACTTGCTCTGTCCTCATTTTCTCCAAAATATCAGATGAAACTCCGTGATTCACCACTTGGAAAAAACCCCATTCTCGCGATGCCTTAGCTATCTTCTTCTTGCACTCTTCCCTCTCGAATTTGTCTCCGTATTTTAGCTGATGAAGATTAATCAAAGGCAACTCGCATTCTTCCACCAAGAAGAGATCATGATGTTTGTTTGAATCAAGATTTTCATCGAGTATCGTATCAAAAAGATTTTTGTATGTTTCCACAAATGGAGGATCAGGTGATTCTTCCATTCTTATGGTCTGGAAAAAGAAAAGTGGTGTCAGAGTACATTATATATATCACAGCAGAAAAATGCAGAATATATAGCATTTGGTGGTGCCTCTCTTGTCTCTCGTCGATACTTTTTCGTTGAAAAATTACACTTGTAATTAAATAGATGAAGGAAAACAATGTTTGTGTGTACATACATTGAATTATTTCTCCACTCTTTTTTTTAGTTTATTTCAAAATGAATATTGATAAATATTTGATAACTTTTTAATCATAATATTTTAAATCATAGGAATAAAAGGACATTTCAGCAAATTAAATTTATCTTGAAAAAGTTCAAAATCATCAGATTCAGACCCTTTCTTTTTCAAAACTAAAGTATTTAATGGATCAGACTAAGACAATAAAATTGAAATGGCGATGTATTATTAATCCCATTAAATTCTTCGTACATTTACTTTTTTTTTTATATTTTAATTTTCCTTGGTGAAAATTTTGCTTAAGTCAGTACCACTAATTACAACAATAGTAGGTGTTATACCTTATTTTGAAAAATATAAATATGACCTTTTATGAAGGTTAACATGTAGATATTTAATGTTACATGATATCGTAGAGTAAAATATTTTTTTATAGTATTAATGTATATAAATTAAATTCTTTTCCATTAGTTTGGAATTTTGTATCCAATACTAGTGACTTTCACTAATAAATTTATATTATGTATCAAAAATACAATGACACCATTGAATAAATGTTGCATCCACCTTTTGATTAACTAATAATAACATCTGATACTTATATAAATATTTTTTTATATAAAATTCAAACTCTTTCTATAAATATGAGCAAATTATGTTATGATGATCATTGAGTAATGAGTATATAAGGAAGAAAATAGGAAAAACTGAGAAGCATGTTCCTGAAATTTCTGATTCTATGTTTTTTGGTCAGGCCAATTTAAATGGCATTTGGACACAAAGAAATATGCTTGTCCTGTAATTAGGAGGGAGGTGGTGAAGGACCAAAGGAGTCTTGTGCATCCAAACAACGACCAATGGGGACCCATTGGCATTTTAAAATTCAAAGTATTGCATGTGTTTTTTATCTGGTCAATGATCGAATGATGATAGTCAGTAATGATTGAGTCAGAATTAAAATTTTATATGATTAATATTTTAGAACTAAAATTTTATACGCAGAATTATGTCATCTTGGATCTAGAATTCTTCATCACAAACATGGAACACATGCTCTATTTTACTAATTGAAGTATTGCATGTGTTTTTATTTGGTCAAAGATCTAATGATGATAGTCAACTAATGGCAGAGTCAAAATTAAAATTTTATACGCTTAATATTTCAGAATTAGAATTTTATACGCAGAACTATGTCATAGTGGATCTATGATTCTTCATCACAAACATGGAACACATGCTCTATTTTACTAACTAAAATAACGTTTGTGTTCCCTTTTCTATTTGGAAAGGGGATAGGTGGGGTTTATTCTTACCTTCTTTTAGTTTCCAAAAGGCTCATACTTTTGAAGCTAATAATTACTTTAGGGGTAGCAAAGCATGAATTGGTAATAGAAATCTAAATTTCATTAACTTTTTCAAGACAAGTTCAAGTTTAGTTAGAATTTTTGGGACTGTTTCATTCTAAATCTTATTTCACGTCTATATATAAAATATTATATTCATGAAAAAAAGCAAAAAATATCAAATTATTCTTGATAATTAAATACTTCAAGAAATTTCACGAATAGCAAAGGAAAGTGTGTTTAAAATTGATATAGTAGTATTTATTGTCAGCCATCTAACAAATAGACATGATGCATTTGGTTGAATGTTGACTATTATGTTATTTACCTTGAGAACTAAAGGTCAATTTCTACTTGATACATTTTTTCCTTCGTTTTTTTAGTGATGACCCTCATGTTGCAGAAACTCTAGATTCATCTTGTATTGAAGTGTATGGTACACTTGCTTAAAAATTTAAACACTTTTATATTTGCTTGATTATTGTTCTTCAACACTATCAGACGAGTTAGCTCATAAGAAAAATTTTGTAACGCATAATCCTTAATAGTTTAACCTTCTAAATGAAATGGTCACACACGTTAACAAAATCTAAACATAGACAAAATGAATTTACAAACTATTAGTATATATAACTTAAAACTCTTCGCAAAGAATTCTTTCTTACTTGGTTTGCTTGTAGTGGGACACTTGAAGATTTTGTCATGACTTTACCTTAGATTAGAAGAAATGTAGAGTAAAGATTACTACTCCCTTTATTTCATATTAATTGAATTTATGAGGTAATGCACGCATATTAAGAAAAACATTTAAAGACAAAATTTATACCATATTTTCCACTATTGCCCTTTGTGAAATTATAAGTATGTAGTGTAATTTATCTCCTAGAAAATATAAAACTTCAACAAATGAAAAGGCAAATATGGAAAAAGTTTCAAATATTCTTTTTGAACTTTGAATAATTCAATTATTTTGAACATTGGCAAAAATCTCAAAAATTAAATTAATTTGAGATGGAGAGAGTAATAAATAATACAAATTCAAATGACCAAAAATAAATAAATAGTAATACTATTTTGCATGGCTACGAAAAAAAAAGACAGCAAAAAGGTGAAAGAAAATAACATGATAACACTACAATACATAACAATTTTTGCGGTAATTTTTTAGCCTCAATAATATAAATATCGCTATATTATATTAGCGACAATAACATAATATGAAATCTTATAACCAACGCTCTATATAAATGTCGTTAAAAACTTTAAATGTAATGATATTAACTCAATTGCCTCTAAAAGAAAAATTCACAAATATCTCTTTCGCTGTGGTGCAACCAATAAGAAAATTAGACATTAACACCATGGAAGATCTATAAATCTTTTTAACACGGATTCATAATTTTTTTTTTTACGAAAAAATGTGATACTAATTATCAAAAGAGATAATTAAATAAATAAAAAAGTAATCTTTTTTACTAATTAAACTTTTGAACGAAATGATGTCATAATTTAATATGGCATCAGAGCACACAGAATTAGAGTCTCTTTATTACACATTTTAAAAAGATTTTTTTAGAACGTAAAAAAATTCCGACCACAAAATACAACGTGTTAAAGATATAACTGAGCAAATAAAAATATGTTCTCCTTACCAAACCAACAAATATTATTAGTTACACGAAAAATAAAACTAAAGTAAAAAGAGAAGGCAACTTACTTGGTGAATGAAACTTATAAGCTTCTTAGGCAGATGATCGTTTTGCAATAAAGAAAGATATATTTGACGATACATTTATAGGGAAAAGGAATGGACTTGGGGAAGAAAATTAAAGATTTAAATTTTTGAATTTTTGAATCGTGAGATAGTAATCTTAATTGCTTGTTTAGTAGAAGTGCTAAGAGGTAACTAATATCGAATTTAAGTTTATATTATATTTAATTAAAAGAAAATTAGGGACTCACTTATCTGAAGATTAGTTATCACGGGATTGTAGTGTTACTTTTACTTATGTTGAGTACACGCTAACACGACTTGAAATAATTAATTAACTTTATTAGAATAACTTTTCCTAATTATATGAGCTTTAAATGCTAGTAACTGAATTTTAAATTCAAGTTTATATATATAGTAAAATCTTTTTATATAAATAAGAGAAAAGTACTAAAAATATTTTAGAACTTAGCACAAATTATTAATTTCATCTTTGTGCTATTGACAGTCTTAAAAATACTCTTTTACTAGATTAACTAAACTAAAATACATTCGGGATCTATCACAAGTGTTAAAAAGACCCATTAACTTGACAAGAATTTAGAGTTGTATTCCATTTTTGTTACAAAATTAGATGTGTATTTAAGTTCACTTAATTAAGTAGATGAGTGTTTTTAACACTATGAATATTCAAAAATAAAACTAATAATTCATGTCAAATTTAAGAGCAGTTGCAATACTTTTTTCGATGGGTTCTTTATACATCGAACCTAAACACTAGATGATATTAATATTATTGTTTGGATGTTTATGTATAGCAGAAGAACACGCGGCTCATCAAGATATCAGAGAAATTTTTCTGCCTTTTATGGAAAATATCTTTTCCCGTTTGATGTATTCCTTTTTTATTATTATTATTATAATTATTATTATTATTATTATTATTATTATTATTTATTTACTGTTGTAGCTTTGGGAAGAAAAAAAATCATCTTTTAGGTGTGTTTGGTAAGGATTTTCTTAAAACTTTTTTTTTTTTTTTTGGAAAATGTATTTGAAATATAAGTTACTTTTTTATTTATTTTTAATATTTACTATTTTAATAAACAATATTCATATTGCATGTCGATATTGAGATGGATGTGTAGACACATCAGAAGTGATAAAATTAGGAATGAAACCATTCGGGAGAAGTTAGAGGTGATCCCTCTGACTGATAAGATGAGAGAAGCAAGATTGTGATGATTTGAACATGTGTAGAAAAGAATTTAGTAATACACTAAAAGGATCAAATAGGGTGGAGGTTAACGATTGAATGGGTAAAGAAGAGACAACAAGTTTGAATTACATATAAAATTTCCTTTTTTTTAATATAAGAAATTATTTTTCTCGTTTTCATGAATTTTTTTCTAACAAAAATATTTTAAAAATTTTGACCAATCAAATATGAAGGATGAAAATATTTTTCCCATTACCTAACACACCCTTAATTTCATTGACTAAGTGAGAAAAAGGAGCGGTTTGAATTATGGGGTTTTGTGGGAGGAAAGATAAGTAAATTAATTTATTTTTAGTTTTTGCTTTTCTAATTAAGTAATTATATTATGCAAGATCTGTTGTCATTTCTAATAGCAAATTATTCAACCAATAATATCAAAAATAATAGTTGAAAATCAAACTTAATTTCCAATCACAAACGTGATGTTGTTTCATTTGGCTCTCATTCCTCCAAGTCTTGCCTCCCTTCATCATTCAATATTTTATATCTTTGATTTCTTTTTTAATTTTCTAAATTCATAAAT
>JAPFFP010000002.1:374941-385104 GCA_026153255.1 Solanum medicagineum
AATCTTCCTACAGCCTTCCAACCCTCCATTCTTCAATGCAGCAAAGCACACATAGAAGTATTTAAACAAGTGCTTGCCAGGAACTGTTTCATTGTCAGTTCTCACCAAACAATAAGTTCCTGAATTTGAACTCTTAATCATAACAGCATAGTCCAACAGTCTTGAAAACTCAAGCTTTCAATCACCCATGAACTTTGAAATTACATTCTGTTTTTTCCTGTAACATATTGATCTTCCCACCTTTAATCTCCATTTTTTTATTGTTTCATAAAGCTTATAAACCCTAATGTCAGGTTGAGATATTATTCTATCCTTCATCTTCATTTCCACATACTTTGTTGTGCACAATTTATTCATGTTCTTTGTAAAACACCTATGAGCAGGATAGTACTTTTTCACATAAAAATCCCCTGTATCTTTATCAAAACTAGCAAACACTTCCCATTTACAGTTTCCTTGACTTCTCACCCTAACTCTATGACGTTTATTGGGTTTAACATTTAATTGAACTTTATTTTGCACAACATAATCAGCAACAACCCTTCTAAACTGAATTGCACTCTCAAAAATTATACCCAATTCAAAGAAAGATATGGTAGAAGAAGGATCATACCTCAATTTGTTGTTTTTTCTTCTTGAAGGTAGATCCACACCTTGTTATGCTAAACATCAAGTTCTTCATCACTATTTTAACTAGGTTCATCTGATGAAGCAATAAACTATTCATTACCTCCTAATTTACCTTGATATTTGGCTGCCTTATTGGTGAAAATACCCCCAAAACCTTTATCTATCCCAGTCTCTCCAAGCTCAACTTCACCCTGTTTGGATTTGTCCTTAGACTTTGTCTTTCCCTCTCCAACCTCACTTCTATTTTGTTCTCTTTGTTTCTCCCTGAAAGTTCTCAATTCTTCATCGATTTCACTATCATCTTGATCTGGTACAACATCTAAGTCATCCTCTTCATAGTCAACAGAATCACAAGTTTCTTCCTCTATAGATTGTTCAATTCCACCTAACTCATCGATATCATCATCTAAATAAGAAACCCTAGACACTACCTCTGTCTCTACACTAACTTTTGGACTATACAATGGTCCCAACTGAGTTTTAGGCCCCACCTCTCCCACATGCACGTGCTTTTGGAATATATTGAAAGTCGACCCACTCCATAAATCTTTAATACAATTTTGCAGTTGGTTGTCACTTTGTAACTTGACAAATCTATGGGTAATAGGATTTTCAGTAAAAAATTCCTCAACATCATCATACCCAATATCTTTTGCATACAATTTCAATACCGTCAAAGAGAAGTGATCCTTGTCTGTGAAAAAAACACATTTTTCAGACTTCGAAACATAGCTATCTTTATAGAAGCGACCACCATGGTGGAAAATAGCTATAAGATGATCCATATTTGTAGAAGAAAAGAGAGATTACAACAACAAACTTCAAAAACGTCTACCAAAAATTAAACTTTAAAAATGAAAAAAATCTAACATACCCGGCTAAATCGAAGGACGGCAGCAACAAAAAATGCAAAATTTGATAATTGTCTACCATGAATCTTCACTGATTTCATCACTTCTGGTGGGAGTAGTCATGTAAATTAGGGTTTTTGTTAACTGAAAAGGGGCAAATTGAAGGATTAATGTATTTTGCCCCTTTTATCATATTATTTATTTTTTAATTATAATACGTATAAATTCGGGTACGATGTGTAAAGGTTGTTCTTACATGGACGAATGTAGCATCGCAGCATTGGACAGAAAAAATACGTCATCTCTATTGTAACTCACACGTTTAGGCAGCTTGGACCTTGTGTTTAAATGTTCAGGAATGGGCAAGTTGAAGTGCCTATTTGTGCACTTTGAAAGTTTGAGTTTCAACTTAAAATTTCGCTCCAAGTTTAGGGTCGAATTTGTTTATTTGTGCCTTTAAAGAAATTTGGTTGAGAAGCTGTTGTATATATAGTTTATTTTTCGATAAGAAATATTTGTTTTTGGGATACTTTTTGTTATTCTGAGCCTTGTTTTGAGCTCAATTTTTTGTGATGATTGGGGTGATGTTAGGATCATTTTACAACGGTTGGTTTGATATTTCAGGTATGTGCCTCACTTTCTCCATTTTAGTCGCAATTGACCTATTATTTCCCGTTTCTTGAGATATTACTATCAAAATAGCCGTGTTTATGTTGTGATTCATATTTTAATAGTTAAGCAACATTTGGAGGTAGTTAGACAAGATAAAACTCATATGGACTTATCCGGAGCACGTTGTTTCGCTTTTAAGGTAGGCTAGGCTCTCCTCACCTATAGACTGAGCTGAAATACATGCATATTAGGAGTTGTTGTTGTTAAGAGTTCTGAGTAAGATATGTATATATGTTGTGAGACTGATTGCTAGTTAAATTTTTTGCTATGGGTTTTAACAGAACATCCCTACATGAACAACTTGTGTTCTTTTCTCATAAAAAAGTACAACAACAAGCAATAACAATCTATTTAAGAGCCACATTACTACATGAATGAAAGACTTTTAAATGTGTTGTTATAGGAACTTCAACAACTGCTTTATAAACTGTTTTCAAAAGCTTAGCAATCCCAACAATAATAATATTTTTCTCACAAAGAGTACAACAACAATACTTATAGAAGTTGTTGTCAGTACTTCAACAAATGATGTAAATACTTTAAAATTTTCCAACCAACCAAATCTTTTTCTCATAAAGGGTACAACGACAAAAATCAAACAACAACAACACCCACATACCCAAGAATCTATCTTCAAAGAGTACAACAACTAATCAAAAAACATCAACAAAAACAACCCTACCCAAGTAGAAATTAGGCATGCAATGCATTTTTCTCACAAAAATCATAACTAAAAATATTTAAAAAAAAACAACAACGATAGCAGTAGTTCTAAGTACTTCAAAAATTGTTGTCAATACTTTAAAATCAGTAACCAACCATACTCGAAATCAACCAACCAACCAAATATTTTTCTTATAAAGAGTATAACAACAACAATAACACCCACATATCCAAAAATCTATCTTCAAAGAGTACACCAACTAATCAAAGAATACCAACAAGAACAACCCTACCCAAGTAGAAATTAGGGCATGCAATTTATTTTGCTCACAAAAAGCATAACCGAGAAAATAAAAACAACAACGATAGCAGTAGTTGTAAGTACTTAAAAAATGATTGTCAATACTTTAAAGTTAGTAACCAACCATACTCAAAATCAACCAATCAACCAAACATTTTTCTCACAAAGAGTACAACAATAACAACAACAACCACATACCCAAAAACCTATCTTCAAAGAATACAACAACTAATCAAAGAACACCAATAAGAACAACCCTACCCAAGTAGAAATACATATAATTTTTTATTTTTTTAAACCTAAATACTCATTTTTACAACAAAGTCAAAATCATAAGTAAGAAAAAATAATAACAAAATCTTACCTTCACAAGGAGGATGACAACGTCACAAAATTGATGATGATAGAATGTAGGCAACGACGAAGATGGCAAAAGCAGTGAAGAAAGAAAAGAGAAGAAGAAGAACTGAAGAAGAAAACTCTTTTTTTTTCTTTGATTTTGCGTTTGATCTTAAGAGAGAAAAGGGGAAGTTGAATAATAGGTTTTCAAAAAGTGGGTGTTATGATTTTTTAATTTTTAGTGAAAAACTTATAGTAATTTTTGAAAAGAAAAAAATAGTTGCTCAAGTTTTTAAAATATACACTTTACCCCTCCAATTAACTTAAATCTTCTTAATCCCTAATTAAGGACAACTTTGACTTTGGATGGTCAAAGTTGTCACCTTTTTTAATTTCAACTCCTGAAAGGCATTTTTAGTTCAATGATGCCAAAACCCCGACAACAACATCCCCTCAATGTTCAAATTTTCAAATTAAAAAATTCCCAAATGTCTAATCCCCCCCCCCTCCCCCCCAAAAAATCAGCCCTAAAATTTTCCTATAAATATTTCCTTTAGTGACTGAAAAGGGGGCAAGAAATTGAAGGAAAAATTGAGGGAAAAAATTCTGAAACAGAGGATATTTTTTTAGCTTCTCGTCTTCAAGAATACTTCATTCTTACTCTAGAAATAGGAAGTCACTGAGCGTCGCCTAGGTAAAATCTTTCCCTTTACAATATTCTTCTCACTTTATGTTTTAGTGTGTTGTTTATCTAAGATGCTATAAAAAATTTCATCCTTCCAGATTAAGCTACTGCTAGTCTTTTCCTTTTTTAAAGCTCTTGAATAACTATTATTCTTTTTCAAAACTCTAGTTGTTGTCAAATATTTACAATTCTGTTTTCATAAAAATCTTTGCGAGTGATTTGTCTAAATTTGTCTGGCTTCATTTACTAATTTTACTCTTTGATTTATGCCTATTTAAAGCTTATATTTATATATCTGTGCAATGATAAGTTTAGTTATAGCTATGATTGTAGCCTACTTGCTCCTATCTGATTATATGGTTTAGAAATGTTATTCAATCTAAAATTCATCCCTGCATCAATGTGAGCTATAGAAGCAGTTTCTCACCTTGTTGTACATTTGTAGCTTGCTGTAATTAGTTTTTATTAAACAGATATCTGATGTTTATTATTTTCTCTCATGACGGGTCTTATATCTATATTTCAACTGCCATAGTTTTGAGGATGGAAGAAGTACCTATGTCTTACCTATCACTTTAGTGTGTTTAAATATTCACTATTTGTGTTACACAATTTTATCTATGTCTTACCAAATTCATTCGATGGTTGATATTCTTTTTAGAGTATTGCATCATATTCCTTATTCGTAGATGCTTATATGTTCTTATTTTTGGTGCATGTGAACTCCTTCGGAGTCCTTGGACTCTATTCTTGCATTTCGAGTCAACTCCGATCCACCCTATTCGAACTATTGGAGGCACTGTTACACATATCTGGGGGGACTACTTGGCATTTCGAGTCAACTCCGATCCACCCTATTCTTGAGGGTCTATACCAGACTTTATATAAAGGCCCATCATTTGCAGCAACATCCTTTTGATGAAAATCGGACAAAGCTCAAAACTCTCAACTCTTTCTTTATTACTTATTATATTATTTATTTGTTTGTATTTACTTGAGTGCTAACTCTAACACTACATTACTCGTTTAGTTTAACTCAATTAGATTCACCAAACTATAACCTTTAAGTTAATTCTCTCGTTAATAATTGCATATTTTATTTACTTAATTACTTTATGAAATTCTAAATTGTTCCAAAAAATGGTCAAGTCATGAATTTTCTCTCAAATTTTATTTTTGTTTTAAATTTCAAATCCTCTTTAAAATTTTAACAAGTGTTTCTTCTTCAAGTAAAAACTATTTTAAAATGCTTAAGCTATTTAAGTTTAAATTAATTTTCCCTAAAAATTATTCTTTCTCTTCTTTTTTTTAGTGACCATTTCAATACTATTTTAAATCTATCAAGAGTAGATATAAACATATTCTAAATTTGTATTTTTTTTAATCTTTTTATATTAACCTAAGTTTGGTCGGTAATCGTTTTTAATGAATCCTAACAGATGCCTAACCACTTCCTTTTAGGAGAACTAGAACTCTTACCTAGAATCATATAGGCTAAGTAGACCATTAGTTGGAGTTAATTTAGTAGTACTTTCGCAAAAAATAGGTATCCTAATTTACCTTAAAAATAATTAGTTGGCGACTCCTTAAGTTAATTAATTAAGGAATCTTCAATATGTCGTACATCGTTTAACCTCGGTTAAAATGGGGTATAGCAAGCCTTACATATCTTGAAATTTTGAGTCTTAAACAGCTTGGGGGAATTCACAAGATTGTCTTCCTAGCCTTTTCCTCCCTTGAAACCTTGCTCTAAGTTGGAGAAGATCTTTTAGCGTAAAAAAGTTGAACTGATATGTTTAGGGATTTATTTAGGTGTAAAAACATCTGATTTAGGCTTTGGAAGGGTGGGAAAGACCAAAATACCCCTTTTTAAAAAGCTGTCAAAGTCGTCCACGGGCCCATTACAACCCATAGAAACTTCTACTGCTCGTAGGAACCAATCCTTAAACTTTTGGACAAATGTTGGGGTCTCTGGATCGATTTCTCGAGCCCTATCTACAATGCATAGAAGCATTTACAACTCGTAGATGAGTTCGTCAAATCTACAACTAAAAAATGAATTTTCTAAAGTTTTTCCATGAGTTAACAATAGGGGTCGTGACTCAAATTGCAGCCCGTATGTGGTTTCGTAGTACAACTCTGCTATGGCAGTCTTCAATAAAATTGTCATAACATTTGACTCCGAACTCCAAATGAGGTGAAATCGGTTGTATTAGAAAGCCGATTCAAATACCTTTCATTTCGTAGGTCATGGACCACGTAATTATTTGTGTGATAATAGTTATGATTATTTAAAGTTGACGTGTGTATAATCTAGCACTAGAAACTCAATTTATAAGAAAGTTTTGAACTCAACTAAGTATTAGAGGTCCCTTATGACCCTAATCCGCTTCTCATATGTAAGAATGAGTCTTGAAATATAGGTGCTATAAAAATAGAGTTGCGGGGTGTCATAATATTTCTCGTTTGTCTTTATACACATGGTCTTTCGAGTTTTGCTTTGCTAACTTTTGCATGACACCTAATTATTTCGGATCCCAAATATTAACTTGACAATTAATAGTGTAAATTTTATTATGGATAAATGACCTTATAATGTAAAGGATACATTAGATTATAACTTTTAAAAAATTGCATGTGTATGGCTAGTTCCCTTTTCTATCCTACTTAAAATTATGCCACTAAATTTTCCCTCCATGCAACATAAACTTAATATATTCTTGGAGGATGGGGAGAGATTGATTATCATCATAATCGTACATAAGAGGGACCATCCTTGCAGAATTAAGAGAAGCTTTTGAAAATGATGTTGAAGATTTACTCATCAAACTAAGATGTTCCTTGTTGAGTTTCTTCCATTCATCTTCTATTAGATTAATCACATGTTTTCTTGCCAATTCAATTGAAGCATCTTTCCTTTCCTTCATGAAACATTCTAGGTATGAACCATCAGTTCCTTCTTGATTCTCATCCTGTAAGATAACATATCTTAATTATGTTACGCTAAAAATCATACAAAACACTTTTAAAAAATTCTCTTTTTTCTTACCTTTGCACTTCCAAAATCATCCCAAAGACGAAGAATCATAGCTGTGGAAGAACTCATTGATGATATATCCTCTAAATGAATAGAGCTTACATCAAGGCCTAAAAGATAGAACATGTGAACTAAGACAGCCTCAACTCCAGAACTAACAACCCCATTCTGTAGGTATTCATCTGCTGTTGGTAGAACTCCAGAGGCAAACCATTTTGCTTCTTTTAAAAATGCATTGCATAGACTTGCCCACTACAATACAATTTTTTTTAAAAAAATAATAGGTACATAATATAAAATGATAATTATCAACTTGGCTAATTCTGACAAAAGAATTCCTAGGACAAGTCTTATTCAATGTTAAAATTATGTGAATAATACCTCGTTGCGCAAATTTTGAATGGGGTTTTGTCCATAGATTTTGTAGATATTGTAGCCAATGGAATTAATGGTATCATAAAGAGCCTTGTAAGGGTACCTCATGTATTCAGGTAACTCCATCATGGCAGACAATTCCCACCTGAAATAATGATAGACTTGAAGGTTATCGACCACCAAATGATAAAGACATTTTATACTATCAGAGAGTGGTGGATACAAAATCTTAATTAAGGAGTTTAAAAATTAAGAAGAAAACACACAAATCATTTAGAGGAGAGTTCGACATCTATTATATAATAACAACATACTCAGAGTACCGCTCTTGCTATCAAATTTTTTTTGTTTTGTTTTCCATCCAGTGTGCCGGGAAGTCCCACATTGGGAGATAAAATGCTCCCTAACAAAGGGGAATCCGTATCCAAGGGGATTCGAACTCGAGACCTCTGATTAAGGATAAAGGAGTATTTACCATTCCACCACAACCCTTGTTAATAGGTAATTAATATACTTTATATATTATAAATTAAAAGCTCAAATGAAATACCTATTGACAGCTTGAGTGAAAAGGGCTAATTCTTCAACAGTCCCATAAAGATCAAAGATGTCATCTATGACATAAACAAAAGTGATGCATTTTGCTAATTCAATTCTTTGTTGTGACATTCTTGGATCTGTTAGAACTGCCATTGGCCAAGCATACCATTTTAATGGTTGGTCTCTCAAAAGCTTCAATTCTTCAGCTAAGCCAAGACTTCTCCACCACCTACATTAGATAAATAACCTTGAGCCTGCTCGAACAAGTGAGAGTATACTGATAGTATAAAACTCTTTTATAATATCATTATTTAAAAAAGAATTAAATTCAACTAATTTACCTAGAAAATTGAGCCAATTCATGTTGATGTATCTCTTTTTTTATGGAGTAGTCCATATTTGCCAATTCTTGCAAGGTGCTTTTTCCCCATCCATTAATTCCTTTAAAGTTGTTGATGAAGTTTTTGGCCTTGTAACTTGCTAAACTCTTGTGGCATGGATACTTCAATGTTTCTTTAATGATTGTAGCTTCAACACATGAGTCATTATGTGCAAGACATGCATTTAGGTGCTCACTGCTGAAATTTGCAACTTCATCAAGTATGTGTTCATCTTCTACACCAAGTTGTGATGCTTCATACAGACCAATTAATCCATTTATATCTTGACTCAAGTTGAATCCAAATGTCTCATCATCAATGTTCTTGAATTTTTTAAATACATCTGATCATGGCAATGTAAGGTTATCAGATGGATATTTCAAATTGAGGATGCACTTCTATCTACACAACGACCATTTATAAGATGCATGACTTTTATACTATCATATCACCTATAAAGAAAGCATAAATTATTGTCTTTAATAGTGCATTCAAAAATGTTTTCAAGCCGATTCCTGGGGCGGAGCATACTAAAAATTCTCCAGGACATAAATCGAAGATGCAGATCCATTGGGAATAAGTCTTAGAATTTGGAGAGTAAGCTATGTGCGTAAAAATGTAAGTCCCTGATGTAAAAATGCACTCTGAACATTAATTTTATTTTTATTATTTTTAAAAATATTTTTGCTATAAATTATATGCTTATTATATGGCAGACCATAGAAGTATTGGGTGGAAGGTGATCAGATAAGATATGACAAGACTTCATCTCACCGAGGACATTATCTTAGACAAAAAGAAGTGGAGGTCGCGTATTAGGGTAGCAAGCTAATGGGTTAATAAGGGTAGAATGATGTTTGGCCTAGTGATATAGTAGGTTAGTAGGAGTGTAGTCGGTTTTATTCTATGTTGTCATTATTCGTCTTATATTTTGTTACTTTTTTGTTAAATTTTTTTACTGTCCATTTTTCGTATTTACATCTTATCTTTTGCTTTTCAATATTAATCGTTCGCCCTTTTTCTTTTCTTTTCCATTTTTCCCCATATCTAGTATTTTCTGCTTATGGGTTTTGATTTTTGAGACGAGGGTTTTCCAAAAACAACATCTCTATCTCTATGAGGTAGTAGTAAGGTGTGCGCACATTTTACCTTTTGATTCCCAGACCCCACTTATGGGATCACACTACTGGGTATGTTATTATTGTTTTTGTTGGATATAATAAAATATCATAATCTTAATCAGACTTCATTAAAAAAAACATTTACCTGCAGACACGTGGTAACCTTCTTGTCTCAAAAGCCTAAAACAAAGTGAAACATCAAAAGGTGTTTGATACTTGATAAAACAAGCACTTTCCTCATACTCCTTTTGTAAAATGGATTGAATGTCTTCTTGAAAATGGTGTTCAATTCCCATACGTTGAAGGGTATCCACTAAAACAAGATTATTAATACTATTTCTTTCTGTCCTTAGTGCATGCTTTACATCCTTCACAAGAAGTCCAAATTTGGTACTATCAAATCCATCCTGCATTAGTAAGCATTAAGTTAAAAAAAACTTAACTTCAATTTTGTAGATGCAAATCTTGACTTCGTCACTGGGGTGCAACACTCCTACGAGCACGAATTCACATTTCGTAACACTTGAAATCATGAATTTTAGCTTGCATACATAGATGATATATATTTA
>JAPFFP010000002.1:402447-415391 GCA_026153255.1 Solanum medicagineum
GTAAAGATAGGATGCAAGATTGATAACTAGAGTCTTGAATAGTGATTTCTTGAAAGTTTTCTTGAATAATACCTTTAGTTCTTGAATGTTGTCTCTAATTCTTGAATATGTTCTTTAAATTATATTTTTGTATCTTAAATTGTTGATCATCATGTTTAAAGTTTATTGTAAACCTGTATTATTATGTGATTGTTATTTAACCCGCATAAATTCTCTCTGTAAGGAGTGGAATAATGAACTTAGGGGGATGAGCCTTCATTGTCCGAATGTGATGTTTGACTGGGTCTGAGTCCAGTTGAGTATATTGATGACTATAATAGTTGGAAATAGCTGTATAAATTCTCTCTGTAAGGACTGGAATAATGAACTTAGGGGGATGTCTAGAGCCTTAATTGTCCGAATGTGATATTTGACTGGGTCTGAGTCCTGAGGTGAGTGTATTGATGACTGTAATAACTGGAATAACATTGGTAGAGTCAAATGAATATATATTCTTAACTTGAAAGGAATAGTCTTGCCCTTTTGAGTTGACAGATGATGAGATGAGGTAAGTGTTCTTGCCCGTAGGGGTTGAGTGATGGAAGTTCTCGATGTATTGATAGACTTTTGAGCATATTGAGTTCTGGGAGGAGTATTAGCACCGAAATGGGTAAGAGTGAGTCTCACTCTTAACTACGTGGCTAGCGTAGGAGAGGATTGGACCGTGAAAATGGATGTTACCTTGGTCCCAAAGGACTTGACAGAATTTTGGATCCACTGACAGACTCGTTCTTTACCCCAGCAAGCTACTGGACGGATGTGGCAATGACATCTCGTCATTGTATCACTACCGGCTCATAGGTAGTGATTGTCAGTTATAGAAACTCCCAGATAGGTTTCATGGTGGTAGAACTCCGATGTGATGTGATTGTTTGATGTTTTGATGGATAGTGTGGTGATAGAGTCCTGTCCTTTACTCTGAGGTGAGGATGAGAAAGTGATGAGTGATTGTTATATTGTTCCATTTACTTTAGCCCGTTTTACATACAGTACATTCCATGTACTAACACCCCTTTGACGTTGCATCGTTTTATGATGCAGATTCTATAGACCGAGGACTTCAGCAGCCCAATCGTTGAGCTTCAGAGCTTTCCGGATTCCAGATAATGATGAGTACTCCCATGCATTTAGAGGACGTTTACTTTCTTTTTCTTGATAGTCTTTTACTTAATTTTCGGTAGCCATGGCCTGTCATGGTACCGTCTCAGACAGTATTATAGAGGCTTATGGACTTAGATGTTGATGTTGATGTCGGGGATTCTTTCTCTCTTCTTTCTTTGTCGTAACACTTTCGTTTGATATTTTACTCCACTTATGATAGATGGAGTTGAGGGCTTGAGCCCACGGATAGATTAGTAGTATTGTTATTATATTATCTTTTTTCGCTAATGAATTGATTGAACGAAGGCAACGACATTAGGTGGTCCGCTTGGGGGCTAGCAATAATCTTCGAGTACCAGTCACGTCTAGGGTACCCTCCCGAGGCGTGACAAACTTGGTATCAAAGCCCAGAGTTCGACTGTCCTAGGGAGTCTATGAAGTTATGTCTAGTAGGGTCTTTTTTATGGTTGTGTTGTGCACTACGCTTCATAAGCAGGAGGCTATAGGAGATTAGGAAGTGTTATCCTTCTTCTATGATCTGAGTTCGTGCTATAAATTTAACTTGTGAAATCCTGTTTTAACTCGTGCGCCTTACGCTTACAGAAAATTTTGCCCAAGAGAACAGCCACTCAGAGAGATGCCCCAACCCCCGTTTTTGAGATCACCCAACCAAAGGCTCCGGTTTAGACTGAGACTAAGAGACGGGGGCGCCCCGCTAGGACTGTTGAGGTCCCTCAGGCGCCCCTACTCAGTCTCATCCAGCCCCCACTACTGAGGTAGAATTCAGAGGAGTCATCACCATGCTAACTCAGTTGGTGGCCTCCCAGGGAAATACCCAAGGTTCCCAGGCCCCTAGTTCTGGCTCACAGGAGCCCTCAGCTGCAACCCAGCTCAGGGACTTTTTGAGGATGAACCCGCCAGTGTATACGGCGTAAAAAGAGGAAGAGGACCCGCAGAATTTTATAAATGAGATGTATAAGGTTCTGAGGGCTATGCATGCGAATGAGTTGGAGGGAGTGGAGCTTGCATCCTACTAGCTAAAGGATGTGGCTAATGTGTGGTACACTCAGTGGGAGGGGAGTAGAGGTGAGGATGCGAAGCATGCAGCATGGGAAGAGTTTGAAGTCGCCTTCCTTGATCACTTCTTTCCTTAAGAGTTGAGGGAGGCGAAGGTGGAGGAGTTTGTGAATCTAAAATAGTGAGGGATGACTGTGAAGGAGTATAGCCTTAAGTTCATCAAACTATCAAGGTATGCTCCAGAGATGGTGAAGGATATGAGGAAGAGGATGAGGAGGTTTGTGTCTGGCCTAGCTAGACATTTGCAGAGTGAGTGTAAGGCGGCTTTGTTGATTCCTGGTATGGACATCTCCAGATTTGTCGTGTATGCCCAGCAGACAGAGGAGGATAAGAGGAGGGATAGAGAAGAGCATTTCAGCAGAAAGGCGAAGTCAGCGGGATAGGAGCCTGGCCAGCAAAGACAGGATAGAGGTGACAAGTCTTATTTTTAGAAAAGGTCATCACATCATGCACCATCTGCAGCAAGTACACCCGTGCAGCTAACTAGGTATGATCAGAAATCTCAAGGTTATCAGAATTTCAGGACCCTAGGCATTCGGTCTCAGGCCAGTGTGACCCCAAGTATAAGGGGAAAGCCACCTTGCAACAAGTGTGGTAAGCTTCATCTGGGTGAGTGCTGTATTGGCAAAGATTTGTGCTATGCATGTGGTCAGGTGGGTCTTTTCAATTTTGAGTGTCCAAAGAGGAGGCGAGGTGAGGGGAGCAACAAATCTCAGTATTCAACAGCACCCCCAGCGGGTAACCAACAGAGGGGTACTACTACGAGTATAGGAGGCGGGACGTACCGTCTTTATGCTGTGGGTAACCAATAGGAGCAGGAGGTTGCACCAGATGTCATCACGGGTATGCTTTGAGTCTTTACTTATGATTGTTATGCATTACTTGAGTCGGGTGTCACTTTTTCTTTTGTGACCCCCTATGTGGCTAGTAAGTTTGGGATTCTTCCAGAGTGTTTTCTTGAACCCTTTACAGTTTGCACTCCTACTAGTGAGTCTATCCTAGCTGAGAGGGTTTACAGGGATTGTGTGGAGTCTATTTATCGTAGAGACACCATAGCTGCTTTGGTAGAGTTGGAGATGGTTGATTTTGATATAATAATGGGCATGGACTGGCTTCATGCTGTGATGCTTCTGTTGACTGTAGAACCTGGATTGTTAAGTTCCAATTTCCCAGTGATCCTTTCTTAGAGTGGAAAGGGAGTTCTGTTGCCCCTAAGGGTAAATTCCTCTCTTATCTTAGAGCTAGAAAGTTGATATCCAAAGGTTGTATTTACCACCTCATGCGAGTAAAGTCTGATGAAGTTGAGCCTCCTACTCTTGAGTCAGTCCCGATTGTGAATGAGTTTCCTAAGGTATTTCTTGATAATCTTCCTGGAGTCCCTCCTGATAGGGAGATTGACTTTGGAATTGATGTTCTTTCCGAGACCAAACCTATCTCGATTCCATATTAAAAGAACAGTTGAAAGACTTGTTAGAGAAAGATTTCATAAGGCCTAGTGTCTCACCTTGTGGTGCTCCTGTCCTATTCTTGCGTAAGAAAGATGGGTCTTTGGGATGTGTATAGACTACCGTCAGTTGAATAAGGTTACCACAAAGAATAAGTATCCTCTTCCCAGAATAGATGATCTCTTTGACCAGCTTCAGGGTGCTACTTGTTTGTCCAAGATAGACCTCAGATCGGGTTACCATCAATTGAAGGTGAGGGAAAGTGATATTCCCAAGATAGCCTTTAGCACACGGTATGGCCACTTTGAGTTCTTGGTCATGTCCCTCGGGTTGACAAATGCACCTACAACTTTCATGGACCTGATGAATAGGGTATTCAGGTTGTATCTTGATATGTTCGTGGTCGTGTTTATTGATGATATTCTGGTATATTCGAGGAATGAAGAGGAGCATGCTAATCACCTTAGAGTGGTTTTGCAAACACTCAAAAATCATGAGTTGTATGCAAAATTCTCCAAGTGTGAGTTTTGGATCAGTTCAATGGCTTTCTTAGGCTAAGTTGTTTCGGGAGATGGTATTCGAGTGGATACTCAAAAGATTGAGACGGTTAAGAATTGGCCAAGACCAACTTCTCCAATAGAAATAAAAAGCTTCTTGGGTTTGGCCGGGTACTATCGCAGATTTGTTGAGGACTTCTGTTCTCTGTCAGCCCCTTTGACAAAGTTGACTCAGAAGAAGGCCAAGTTTCAGTGGTTTGAGGCATGTGAGAAGAGCTTTCAGGAATTGAAGACTAGATTGACTACAACACCAATATTGACCTTGCCAGACGGGACGGGGGATTTCGTGATATATTGTGATGCATCCCGAGTTGGATAAGGGTGTGTGATGATGCATAGAGGGAAGGTGATAGCTTATGCTTCCAGGCAGCTTAAGATCCATGAGAAGAATTATCCGACCCATGATCTAGAATTAGCAGTAGTGGTATTCACACTTAAGATCTGGCGTCACTATTTATATGGGGTGTATGTGGACGTGTTCATCGACCATAAGAGTTTGCAGTATGTGTTCAGTCAGAAAGAGCTCAACCTGCGGCAGAGAAGGTAGCTCGAGTTGCTCAAGGATTATGACATGAGCATTCTCTACCACTCAGGTAAGGCTAACATTGTTGCTGATACTCTTAGCAGGATTTCCATAGGTAGCACTGCCCATATGGAGGAGGGGAAAAGGGAATTAGCCAAGGAAGTGCATAGATTGGCTCGATTGGGAGTGCAACTTAAGGAGAACAACGAAGCCAGGGTCAATGTTGAGAATGGGTCTGCTTCATCTCTAGTGTCAGAGGTGAAAGAAAAGCATGACCAAGACCCTGTCTTACCCCAATTGAAAGAAATGGTTCACAAGCAGAAGGTGATGGTTTTCTCCAAAGGGGGAGATGGGTTATTGAGATATCAAGGGAGATTATGTGTACTCAATGTTGTTGGTGTTCGAGACATAATCATGGCTGCAGCTCATAGCATGAGATATTCTATACATCCTGGCTCCACCAAGATGTATCACGACTTGAGGGAAGTCTATTAGTGGAATGGGATGAAGAAAGACATTGCTGAATTTGTTTCTAAGTGTCCCAATTGCCAACAAGTTAAGGTTGAACATCAGAAACCGTGTGGATTGGCTCAGAGCTTTGAAATTTCTGAGCGGAAATGGGAGGTGATCAACATGGATTTCATCACGACTTACCTCGATCCAGAAAGCAGCATGATTTGATATGGGTGATTGTTGACAGGATGACTAAATCAGCCCACGTTTTGGTGGTTAAGACAACTTATACGGCTAAGGAGTATGCCCGACTATATATTCGTAAGATTGTGAGGTTGCATGGGGTTCCCTAGTCCATCATATCGGACAGAGGAGCTCAATTCACCTCTCAATTTTGGAGGTCTTTCAGAAGGGATTGGGTAGGAAGGTGAATTTGAGCACCACTTTTGACCCTCAGATAGATGGGCAGGTAGAGCGCAGTATTCAGACTTTGGAGGATATGTTGAGAGCATGTGTTATCGACTTCAAAGGAAATTGGGATGATCATATACCATTGATTGTGTTCGCGTACAATAATAGCTATAATGCCAACATTCAAATGGCCCCGTATGAAGCATTATACGGGAGGAGATGTAGATCACCGATTAGCTGGTTCGAAGTGGGTGAAGCTGAACTGAAGGGGCCGGATCTGGTACACCAATCTATGGAAAAGGTGAAGGTCATCAGGGAAAGGTTGAAGACTGTCCAAAGTCGCCAGAAGTCATATACAGACGTGAGAAGAAGAGACATGGAGTTTGAGGTAGACGATTGAGTGTATTGAAGGTGTATCCCTAAAGGGTGTCATGAGATTTGGTAGGAAGGGAAAGTTGAGTCCCTGTTATATCGGGCCATACTGGATTGTAAGAAGGATTGGGAAAGTCGCTTATGAGTTAGACTTGCCCTTCAATCTAGATAGAGTTTAACTGGTGTTTCATGTATCTATGCTAAAAAAGTGTTTGGGGGATCCAGCCTTAGCGATTTCTGTGGAGAGTACGGGTGCGAAGAATAGCTTGTCAAACGAGAAAATTCCAGTCCAGATCCTTGACCAACAAGTTTGTAAGCTGAGGAAAAAAGAGATAGCCTTCGTTAAAGTCTTATGGAGGAATCAATTTATTGAGGAAGCTACGTGGAAAGCTGAGGAAGGAATGAAACTCAAATACTCCCATTTATTCTTGCCAAGTGATGATGACGTTGGAGGTAAATGTTCTTATCTTTAACATTTTCGAATGTTTCTTTTCATTTAGTTGATGCCTTACTTTATTCCATTCCCGAGTCTAAGACAGAGATAGCTAGATGATGGATAGTAAGAGTTTGAGTGTTCCCAAGTGAGGAATGAGGCAAGTTCTGGGGTCACGTCGACCTTTACTCGTCATTCGAGGACGAATGATCCCAAGGGAGAGATGATGTAACACCCCGTGAGATCACCGAAATGCCCCTAAAATACAACATACGCACAATGCACCTTCCAAAGCTCTAACGGAAAATTTGAGACTGAATTTTTCATGCGTGGAAAATCGAGTCAGAAATTGGTCTCGACCTGATTTAAAATAAATCGGGTCGAATTATGAAATTGCACATTTTGTGCAAAAATAGTAGTAAATCCGCGCCCCCTCCATGATGCGCCAGGGGCGCGGACTTGCACTTGTGATTCTTTATTGTTTTTTCTACGGGAACTATTTTCCAAAAAGTTGCTCAAAATACGTTGGTGCGCGCCCGCTCCGCGACGCACACCTGTGTACCAAAAATTATTTTTTTCTTTTAATTTTGGAAGGGAAATTTTGTCCTTCCGAACATATTTTAATACCCCAAAAAATAGTTTTTAAGCGTATTTTATACAAAAGGATTTCAAACCCATAATTTTTCTAAGTCTTTTTACGTAAATCTGAGAGAAAAAGAGGAGAGAACGTAAGGGTTTCAATAGACATTCTGAATTCTTGGGAGAAGCTTGAAGATTCTTCAACCCAAGTATGTAAAGGCTACCCAAAAGCATGGAATTTTCTTCCATGTGCACAAATGTAAAGATAGGATGCAAGATTGATAACTAGAGTCTTGAATAGTGATTTCTTGAAAGTTTTCTTGAATAATACCTTTAATTCTTGAATACTGTCTCTAATTCTTGAATATGCTCTTTAAATTATATTTTTGTATCTTAAATTGATGATCATCATTTTTAAAGTTTACTGTACATCTGTATTAATGTGATTGTGATTTAACCCGTATAAATTCTCTCTGTAAGGATTGGAATAATGAACTTAGGAGGATGTCTAGACCCTTCATTGTCCGAACGTGATGTTTGACTGGGTATGAGTCCTGAGGTGAGTGTATTGATGACTGTAATAGCTGGAAATAACATTGATAGAGTTGAATGAATATCTATTCTTAACTTGAAAGGAATAGTCTTGCCCTTTTGAGTTGATAGATGATGAGATGAAGTGACTGTTCTTGCCCGTAGGGGTTGAGTGATAGAAGTTCTTAATGGATGAATAGACTTATGAGCATATTGAGTCCTGGGAGGAGTATTAGCACTGAAATGGGTAAGAGTGAGTCCTACTCGTTCTCATTAACTATGTGGCCAGCGTAGGAGAGGATTGGACCGTAAAAGTGGATGTTTCCTTTGTCCTAAAAAAGGACTTGACAGAATTTCGAGTCCACTGACAGACTCATCCTTTACCCCGGTAAGGTACTGGACAGATGTGGCAATGACATCTCTTCGTTGTATCACTACAGGCTCATAGGTAGTGGTTGTCGGTTATAGAAACTCCTACATAGGTTTCATGGTGATAGAATTCTGATGTGATGTGATTGTTTGATGTTTTGATGGATAGTGAGGTGATAGAGTCCTGTCCTTTACTCTGAGGTGAGGATGAGTGATTGATGAGTGATTTCTATATTGTTCCATTTACTTTAGCCCGTTTTATATACAGTACATTCCACGTACCAACGCCTCTTTGGCGCTGCATCATTTTATGATGCAGATTCTATGGACTGAGGACATCTACAGCCCAATCGTTGAGGTTAAGAGCTTTTCGGATTTCAGATAGTGGTGAGTCCTCCCCTGCATTCGAAAGATGTTTACTTTCTTTTTCTTGATAGTCTTTACTTGATTTTCGGTAGTCATGGCCTGTCATGGTACCGTCTCAAACAGTAGTATAGAGGCTTCATAGACTTAAATGTTGATGTTGATGTCAGGAGTTCTTTCCCTCTTCTTTCTTTACCTTAAGACTTTTCTTTGATATTTTATTCCACTTATGATTGATTGAGTTGATGGCTTGAGCCCACAGATAGATTAGTAGTATTGTTATTATATTATCTTCTTCCACTAATGAATTGATTGAATGAAGGGAACGAGACTAGGTGGTCCGCTTGGGGGTAGCAATAGTCTCCAAGTGCCAATCACGTCTAGGGCCTCCTGGGGCATGACAGTTAAACACCGATGATTTCTTTTAGTGTATTTTATTGGTTTTGATGAATATAATTTTTGAGCATGAATAATAATTTGAGAAAGAGCTTTGATGATATGTAGAGATTTTGAAGCATGAGTTTTACTAAAAAAAACACTTGACGTTTTTAATGAGTTTTGATTGAATTGAGCATCGAGATTAAATGATACTTTGAGAGCATATTGATGATAATATTAATATATTTACTCATAATATATTCATTGATGAATGATGGTGATAGTTGACATGAGTCTTAAAGAGGATTGATTTGATCGATGAGTTGTGCATGTTTTAATCTTGGGACTATTATTAAGCACCGAGTGGGTGAGGAGTGTCACCCAGAACTGCATTTGCCAGCATAGGATAGTCGTGCAGCACGTTCTGGTGACTCTTTTCCCAAAGCTTGGACATTCTCTTTGGATCCAAGAGAGAGATAGAAATACTACGTCCTTTACCGTGACAAGTTTAGGATAGAAATACTACGTCCTTTACCGTGACAAGTTTAGGATGGGCGTGGCAACAATACTAATTCGTTATACACCACCTAACTTAAAGGTGGTGGGATAGGATAGATGTCGGTTAAGAGAAACTCCCAAGCAACATTGATTGAGCATGAGATTTCTAACGGAGTTATTCTTTTCTTTTCAAATGTACATTATAAAGAGCATGATTTACTTTAAATTTGCATGTTTTACTGAGTTGAGATGAGTAGAGTCTTTTGAATTGAGTTGATTTCATTGTCATATTATTCTACTTTTTTCGATTTCATTCAGCTATTTTACATACCAGTACATTCATATACTGATGTCCCTGTGGCGCCGCATCGTTTTATGATGTAGATACACGAGATTGAGATCATCAGCAGGTGCATCATTGAGAATCTTTGGACGTGCAGCGAATTGGTGAGCTTCTCTTTCTTTGGAGGATTTATATGATATTTGCATCTTGCTTTAGAGTTTGAATTGCTTATCTTTATTTTAATTGAGGTAGTCATGGGTCTATCATTGGCACCACCTAATAGTGATAGAGGTTTCATGGACTAGAGTCGGATTGTTGATTAGTAAGACTGTGACCTAGTTCTTTTCTACTAATCTTTTATTTATAATACTATTTTGAGACTAGATGAGATGTGCCCATTTACTTTTATCTTCTGCTGATTTTGTAGATTGTACTGTTTGAATGAATGTGACGAGGCTAAGTGATTCACTTGGGGACTAGCAATCGTCTCTAGGTATCGGTAATGTCTAGGGTACCCGGCGTGATATTTTCCAAGGTATAACAAGGGCCTACATTAGTATAATGATTAATGACTAAGCAGTACTATTAGCTTATTAATTATTAATAAAATGTGATCAAACTTTGAGTTAATACCTAATACGTGTGCTTATGCAGTACTCTTTGTCTCCAGCATGACAAACCAATCTCATAATTGTTGTACTTATAATAAAATTTTCATGTCACAATTATTTAAGTTAGAACATAATTAAAAATAAATAAAAATTCATTAGCCAAGAGCAATTTTTAGACGTCTTATGCCACGTATTTGAATTAAAAAAATAAGTCAGATCAACAATGCTGAATATATCAATATAATAAAATATTAGAATAATTCTCTCTAATTGTGGCGCCATTTAAGTTAATTAGAAGGTATATATTAGACTCCAAATTTTCATACCTTTGATGCAAGAGGTTGGAATATATTGCACTTTTGGGGATAAAAATAATATTTTCTCTATCTCAAAATAAGTATTGATTTAATGTATTTTACATATGATCATAAAAAAACAAATACAACATATATAATTTATTAAGTTATCTCTATTTTTTAGATGATTATTGAGAATTGAGTATCATAGTAAAGAAGCAATTTTTGATATAAAGATTCATGTGGTACATGGGATAAAGAACTAATTAAGCCTAGATTAATGTTATAATGAGTTTGTTCCATGTTTGGTTAGGATAATATTGTAAATAACTTATTCCATAATTTGTTATTCTAGGACTGTAATATTATTTTTAACCCACATTCAAGATGAGATAACAAGTCGGAGATATTTAATTTTAAAATAATTAACTTGTTTCCCAGTCAAATGAGTCCTTTGAATATAGTTTGAAATGATTGTTATTTTTTATCTTCATTTTTTTAAAAGGATACTCCCATCGTCCCATTTTATGTGGCACCTTTGCTTTTTAGTTTGTCCCAAAAAGAATGTCATCTTATTCTAATTGGAAACAATTTAACCTTAAATTCCCCATTTACCCTTAATAAAATGATTCTCAACTACACAAATATCTCTTATTTTTTTCTTAAACTTCGTATCAAGTCAAAAAATGTCAAAAAAATAGGACGGAGGGAGTACTTATTTTGACACTTCTTTAAACTAAAATAATATTATACTTATTTTGGAATTGAAGAAGTATAGAAAACACGGAAAACTTAATTAGGAAATAAAATAGAAAGGTCTAGAATGGGTTATTTATATATTCATGTAAGCTAAGGCCTAAATAAATGCAAAATCATGAGCAAAAGTGTCATAATCTTTTCCACCTTTATTTGCATGACAGATCATACTGTATTTTAGGTCAAACAATATTTTAAACCTCCACTAAGATTTGAGAAAATATTTCCCATGCATGCTGTTCTTTTTTGACTAACATATTCAGTATTAATTGACGTGAATCTAGTAATTTTTATCAAATTATGTATATATGTGTTAAATATATACATTATTAAATATTATAAATATTTAATTATAACTAACTAGTGATAATTGTAATTACTTTGAGTTTGTAGGAAAATGGCGTAGACTTCAATAACATACTCGGTGGAATTCTACAAGTAGAGTTTGGAGAGAGGTAAAATGTAAGCAGATCTTACCACTACCTCATAGATATATAGAGATTATTTTTGGAAGACTTTTGTCTCAAAAATATCAGGCCCCAAAAAGTAAAAGATACTAGATATGAAAAAAATGAGTAAAATAGGAAGCAAATGATAATATATAAATACAATTAAAGTAACAAATTTAAGACAGACAATAACAACATAAAATATAAAGACACGACTGATCTTATTAATCTACTATATCACAAAAGGATGCAGACTTCAAAATTTTGAGTTCGCCTCTAATTATATATACATGTATAATTATCTTTTAGATGGCTTGATTCAAACTTGTTCCCTTGGAAGGATTTTGTCATCACTAGTTATTTTGAAAAAAACTATTTGGACACATGAAATAATTGAATAATAATCTGCATGACTTAATATAGAATTAGTCAACAAATATATGCTGACAAATTTAACACATAATCTTATGATATATACTAATTACATTGAAAAATGCCACAATCTTAGGCTAATGTCTCAATGTTTGGTGTCATGAAAGCAATTTATAAAGTAAAAATATCAAATTTAGAATGCTGATTATGCTAATACTTTGATTAATACTATTTATTAAATTTAACGAACGCATAATATAATCTCAATATAGTCAAATGGATAACTACTTAGTGTAATCTTGAAAAAAAAAAATTTAAAAATTGATGATACTTGTGATTATTTTAATCAATGCTTACATCTTCATACTTGAATTGGTAACAACTTGTACAAACCTTAGAGTTTGCTTGTGCATGAGTGCAAAAATGTTAACTTACGTTAAAACGTGGACGTAGGGTTGAATATTATATAAGTTCGACAAAATTCAATAGTTTTAATCCAGACTTTATATATTCCTTTTGTTCACTTTTACTTGTCACTTTTTTGCTTTTCGAGATCAGCTTGACTAAACTTCAAAGCTAAATTAAAGTAGCTAAATTTAGTATTTGAAATCTAAAATTTAGATGGTTGAAATCTATACGAAAAATGTTATAAGTTGCAATCCTTCTGATATTAATAGAATGAGAAAATGCATCTTAAAGTATTGGTCAAAGTTCATATAGTTTGACCTCGACAAGTGAATTGGTAACAAGTAAAAGTGCACGGAGGAAGTATATGTTAAGGAAATCATTAAACTTATATAAAACTTAAAGTCAGAACTAAGTTGCTAGTACTTGAGATTGTCGTCATCCTAAAATTTAGAATTCATAAAATTTTAATTTTGAATTTGCTAATATTTAGATGAATTTATCATCAAATGATAGTTTGGTGCATATTCTATTGTGAGTTGTTTGATTTCTCCAACAAACCCCTCGAATATTATTATTATTATTATTATTATTATTATTATTATTATTATTATTATTATTATTATTATTATTATTATTATTA
>JAPFFP010000002.1:415491-429154 GCA_026153255.1 Solanum medicagineum
GGGGCTGAAGAGCTCCTTTTATAGGCAAAACCTTGCCTACTATTGTTAAATTTGGTAGCCAAGTTTGAATCAAATTTAGTATCCAAGTTTGAATTGGATTTGGTATCCAAATTTGAATTGAATTTGGTAATTAAGTTTGAATTAACTTGGGCCAAATTTCAACAAGAAATAATTAGATTATTTAATGATATTTATGAATATTTCTTTAAAAAATGTGAATTTATAATTTTGCAAATAAATTGTGGATCGCAATTCCCTATAACAATTTTGCATTACATTATAGAATATTTACATTATGAATCCCTGCATAACATACTTTTAAACCAAACAACTTCTAACATTTATACAATTTGATTCATAAAGTTGTATCCAGGAAATAGCTTATCTACCTCTATGAGGTAATGGTAAGGTCTGCATACATTTTATCCTCTCAGACTTCACTTGTGAAATTCCACTGGATATGTTGTTTTTGATGATTCATAAAGTTGTACGTTTTTTCTCCATGTGATAAGTCTTTAATTTTTCTTCTTTAAATAAATCGGTGTTTACTTTTTTCCCTTTATCGATCAAACTTATGAACGGGACATAAGTTCTTTTGAACTTGAAGTCTTGCTTAGTCATTGATTTCCCTTGCCTTATAAATGTTATGGTGCGAAAGTACAAATTTAGTTGCCGTTATAAACATAACTTAGTACGAGGGATACAAATTAAAGATCGGCACGAAATAATATCAAAAGTGCAAATGATCCGATTGGATCCCTAAAGTAAAGATTTGGGCCTAGTATATCTTTTACGAAACCAATTGGAGAACTTATTGGGCCTCACTTGTCTGTTTGGTAGCCATTTTTTATCATGCAGAAGCATCTAAATGGTTATTTGCACAAATAGCTCTATTTTGGGTGGTTTTTAATTTTTGTTCTTCAAAATTATTGATCTTCAATTTTACCTTCAATGCTTCTAAGTACATATAAAATAAAATTAAAAAAGAGAAAAATGGCACTTAACGGCAAAAAAATCGCAAGGCATAAGCATAAGTTTAGTTAAAGTTATGCCACAAACATAAATTTAGTGACATGAGCTATGTCTTAAAGGCAAAATTCAATAGCACATGTTATACCCAAGGCAGCAAAAATTAGGGAAACTATACAAAATAAACTTAATATAATATTATTTATCGTTAATGGACCTAATCTAAACTATTTGTCTTTAATGATCATGACTCAAACTATTTAGCTTCTTATATCACTTTTCCCTTTTTATTTCACCTCTGATATCATGCTGACATCAGCACATGTCAGCATGACTACTATAAATAATCTTTTGTGATACTCTAACAGTATATATATACTATACTGGTATCATATAGAATGAGTTCAATCCTTTGTGATACTTTGGCGGTATACTAATACCAATCACTAAACTCTAAATTGGTAGAAAATATATTTGTTGTGATACTCCATCGGTATATTGATACCATATTGGTATTCTGTGATATTCCATCGGTATATTGATACTCTATCGGTATCATATAGTTTTGAGCTCTATTTTTTAGAAATAGAAAGATTAAGAGAATTATTAAAATCACAAAATTATTTATTAAACTCTAAAATTAGTAGAAAATATATGCTCGTGATACTTCGTCGGTATATTGTATCGGTATCATATAATTTTGAGATCTCTTTTAATAAATAAAATAATTAAGAGAAAATAATTAAAGCCACAAACTTATTTCTTAAATTCTAAATTAGTAGAAAATATATTGCTTGTGATACTTTATCGGTATACTGATACCTTATCGATGACTGAGCTTAAGCCTCTGTGATATCCTGTTGGCATATACATACACAATACACTATTGGTATATCATATAAGGTGGGTTCTAGCCTTAACATGATATCAGTATGTGAATTTTAATAGTAGGGGGCATAAATATAAAAGAGTATATGAATGTAATAAGTTTAATTTTATCGAGAAATTATGCCCAACGTATAGTTGCACAAGTTATAAGAAGGCAAAAGATATTAAGTTCAAGGCACGCCAAATGATTTATGACGCACTCAAAACTGCCATAAAATTAGTACCTACATTATAAATACCAAATGAGACATGCAAATGCCATCTATTGATCTTGGCAAGCTAAACTTTGGATAAAATTTTCCCTGGTACATCAATCCAATCAATTGATCGATCGTGAAAAGTTCTAAAAATATTTTATTGTTTCTGTCAAACTTCAAATAAAAAGGCTGAAAATTTTGACCTCGACAAGCCAAACTTCAAACAAATAGAAAAAAGAAAAACATTAGAAGTTTGAACTTCATGACAAATCAAACTTCATACAAATTGAAAAGAAAAACATTAGGAGTTTGTTGTCAAACTTTAGATGTTTTTCCAACTTCAATCGCGCATGTAGGTCTAGAGTTTGATTTTCAAAAGGCTATATTTATAAACTTTTATATACTTCTATCATGACTTAAACGATGGTCCTAGAACCGATTATATGTGCACTTGCCCCATGCATAAAATAAGGGAAAACTACAATTATACATTCGTCCACCAAAATAATAGTCAATAAATGTATAATCTTTATATATTATTATGTAATACACATAAAATATATTTCGATACAAGATAATGTATATATTTTATATATTTAGCCAGCCAACGTACTTTTTTAGGCCTATCGGCCAAATATATAACTTGTCTAATAGAAAAAATAACGTAATTCGGCAAACATATGATATGTTTTTGCATTATACCACTATAGTTTGAAAAGATTACAATTTATAGCTATAGTTAGGTTTTTGTTGTTATTTTCTCTATCCTCTCTCGCCTCTCTCCTCCTTCTCCCGATCTCGCTTATCAGATATATAAATACATATTTATATTAGTTACAATTATATAATTATTTGACAGATATACACATACAACTTGACAAATGTACATATACAATTTGTCTCTCGCCTCCCTTTCTCGATCTCGCTCGCCTCTCTCCCCCCTCCAGGTCAAATAACTAAGGTTATGTTGTATAATTATGTAAAATATAGCTATTTGACCATATTAAATTTCAAACCCAGGCTATTTATAAAAATTAAATTGCCTAAGAGGGCCTAACTCAGGTGTTTGATGGCCCAAATTTAGATGTAGACACATCCAAACATATGTCTTGCATTTTAGACCGCACAAAAAGCAATCCATAGAGATAAAATAACAATCCACCCTATGTAATTGATTGAAGCCATTGAAGAAAATAAACACAACAATCTTTTGATTCCCCATTTATCCAAACTATGAATATGCTCAAAACTTGTGGACAAAATCACCATCAATTAGCACCATCATTAATAAGTTCCAAATATAGAAATGCAAATGTGAATTATCTTGTAGAACCATTAATATTTGGTCATAGAAGAAAACAAACGCAAAGGTTAGCAACAAGAGCAAGAAATGGTGGAGAGAAGCAAAGTGAAAGGCGTAGTTTTTTGACACTTGAAGAAGCTGGACTTGTTGAAGTGTCTGGCCTCAGCACTCATGAACGTTTTCTATGTCGATTGACGGTACGCTATGGATTTAACTTATACACACAGACTGACAATGTAATTGTTATTTTAATGTTTTTTAGGACATTTTAGCTTGTTATACTATAATAAAAAACAACAAAAGCTTTAGAGCAATAATAAAATTATCTCAATCGGACCTATAAGGGGAGAGGGGCACTTTTCCCCGACCTTGAGTGTGTGAGTGGTTCATACACCGAGCTATCGTTATTATTATAGTCTATAGCAAGTTATTTATATATATCGTCTTAACTTGATATTGTAAAAAAATATACTCTATAAGTGCATACAAGTTAAACTCTTTTGTAGTATTTCTTGTTTGAGGGGGTGGGTGGGTGTTAGTATGATTGTGAATAGTGGAGACATGAAAGAAGGGGTCATTCGATTTGAAGATAAGTTATATTGTGATTAGTTTTATTAAAAACATGACATATATTAAATATTTTCTGAGGGATTCCAAGAATATTTTTGTCATTTTGTTATTTTATTGAGGAATAACTAATCTTCGTTCTATTATTCCATCAACTAATAGAAATAACCTATTTCGATACTAATTATTAATCCTAATATAACTTACCCAAGAATTAGTAACCAAACAAGAGACTAGGCAATACTAAGGACTATTTATGCTTGTCCAGCGTATCAAACACACCATAAACAATGTATAGTGAAATTACTAAAAGAAGAATGTCATGTAATTTTTATTCTTTTTTTTTGGGTATAATAATTGGTACAATTTTGTTTGTGTGCAGATTTCATCACTGAATTTATTAAGAGTGATATCAGAACAAGAAGGTTGTTCAATGGAGGAATTGAATGCTGGGAGGATATGTGATTGGTTCTTGAAAGATAAGTTAAAAAGAGAACAGAATTTGGATTCTGCTGTTCTTCAATGGGATGATTCTGATTTCCAACTATAGTTTTTTTCCATTTATTTTCAATAATTTTCTTCGCTATGATCCTTTTTTTCCTTTCATATTTAGTATTTTTCGCTTGTGGGGTTTGATAATTTTGAAACAAGAGTCTTTTGGAAACAGTCTCTCTATTGCAATAAGATAGTGATAAGGTCTGCGTACATTTTACCTTCCGCAAACCTCACTTATGAAGTTCTACTGAATATGTTGTTGTTGTTGCTGCTTATGACTCCTATATTATTGATGAAAGAAATTAAAAGTATAAAAATGAACGAAGCATCAATCCTTTTTTCCTAACAAAATACTCCTTCTCTCCTTTATTACATATTCTTGTTTTCATTTTACCTGACATCTATTCTTTTGTTGTTCGTCAAAAAAAAAATGTAAATTTTACTTGAGTTTTAAAATTTTATTTCTCTCTTAATGAAGTGATTTATGATCGCACAAATATTCAATAATTATTTTAGACCACAAATCTTTTTTTAAAAAAATTTTTAAACACTATACCAAATTAAATGATACCAAATAAAATAGAACGAGCGAGTAACTGTTTATCTCCTTTGTGCACGAATTTCTTTTTGACAAATTTGTCATTGATTAATACACTTTAAATATATTGGTAAACTCCATTTACACATTTGAATTATAATTTGTTTTGATTAAGCTTTATATACCCAAATATTAAGATAACACTGTAATTATACATTATATTGGTTATTATAAAATATGAGATTTTTCGTTATTACTTGATTTCAATGATGTAATATAATTAAAATTTAAATAATAATTAAAATAAATATGATTTTTAGATTAATAATGCAACCGTAATAACTATTTAAACAAGATGTAAAATTCAGAATGAAAATTTATATTTTAATATAATGAATAAATAAAAATAAACGAAAAATGCATCCTAATCATTAGCATTTCAACACATCACCGATTTAATACACTTTTAGCAAATGCCATAAGACACCAATAATTTTTTCCCCAAAAGATTTTTTTTGCATTGTTAAAATTAGTTACTATTAAAACAAAGTCAGCTATATCTAAACCTATGTTTGCTCCCATTGGATGGGTGAATGTTGAATTCGTAAAAAATAATATATATATTTTAAGACAATTTAATAGTGAAAGTGAAGAGTCAATGCAATTTAGGTCAAAATATATATAAAACGTGAAATGCCACGTCACCTCGCCGGAAAATTCACCGGAGTCAGATCAATCTCGATCAAATTCTCTTCTTCAGCTACGAAACTCCCCTTCCCGTCCAACTCAATCTCTATTAATCCTTCTCTATCTTCTTCTTCCTCCCACTGAAAACACAAATTCTCCGGTGAATCCCACTCTCCGATCACCGCTAATCCCCACCCGACGGACTATCCGTACCCGTACCCGTACCCGGGCCGTATCCATCCGAATCCGGGTACTCAATAACCCCAATTTCCTCCTCGTGAATTACTTCCAATGGAGCTCCGACATTCCACTCGACCAGCATAAATCGGATCCGGGTTCGGGTCAAACGCCGGGTCGGATTCCTTGGAATTGGGTTTTTCCCTATCGGTTTTGCGAGTTGCGGCGAGTGTTAGAAGGGAAATTATGAGAAGGGAAGTGGAAAGAAAGAGTGGAGAGAAGCATAGTGGAGAAGTAGAGGAGAATGAGAGTGTGGAGAGTGATAATGGTGGAGAAGAGGGGATTTGAAGCCATAGATTTCATTTCGAGGGAAAGGAATTCTTTTATTATATAGTTTTTTTTTGAAAGATAAAAGGGAATAAATTACATGTGAAATGATAAATTGAATAGAAAAGAAAGAATGAAATTTCAAGTTGAGTGTATTGGATGAGCATATATGGATACCATCCATTTTATTAGTTTGATTCTTTCAATATACATAAAGAGAGGTGGTTAGATACATTATAGTCATATGGGTTGGAGTACTAGTCAGTTAAATTTTGATATTCGAAAGTAGTGAAAATTAAAATATTGAAATGAATGTGTGAACTACGTTATGAACAATAAGATTAGAGATGAATAATGATATATGAGGAAAAGTGGACAATATGAGAGAAGAGTGTGAAATGTATTAAATATATGGAGAGGAGATATACGAATGATTTGATGATCTAGTGAGGATGTACAAGAGAGTGGATATGAGGAGAGATAATATGGTCTGAAAAGTACTAGAGAGAGATTATTCAATAGTAAGAATGTACATGAGAGTGGATATGAGGATAGATAAGGTAGTCTGAAAAGTACTAAAGAAAGATTATTAAACAAAATATAATGCAGTTTCAACTTACTAAGAATACGATTTTAGATAAGAGATGTGAATATGTTATAAATCAAGGTATTAGAAAATTATAGGCAGTGAAGTGTTCTTAAGAGGATGTAGAAGTTGAGGATTAGGGTAAAAAGTTAGTGGATAATGGAATATTCTTTGCGTTCCTTTCGTAATACTATTAACGTTATGGTGTCTTGCTTTTACTTTCGACCACCATCTCTTTTTAATGATGCTTTGATTATGTTGTACTATTTTATTGTTGTTATTCATGTTCTCCCATTAGTTATAAGAGAAAAAAGGAGGTGATTCAAAAGGTAAGTATCTATATTGCTTGATTTCCAAAAAATTATGCACATATCAAAGGTGCAAGACATGGTGATTTTTTGTGTGTTTCCAAATAAAAGAAGTATGAATAAATAAACGAGAGTGAGGAAAGTGGAATTTATTACAAGGATGGGAAAAGGTATGGAATTTATCCCTGTCAACTCAAAATAAAAAAGAATACATAGAAATGCATGATTAAAATACTTATTTAGGGGTGTACATGGTTAAGCTATGATATAGTAATTTGATTTTTGGTTCTACTAAAAAAAACAAAAAGTAAAGGAATAGTATTGAAAATGTATACAAGATTTTGATACATTCATCCCAGAGAGTTAAAAGTAAAAACAGCTAACAACAACTACGTTTCATACTCAAAAAAGTTGAGATTAGCTATACCAATCATCATTGATCATTTTCTAGATTCAAGATCAATTTATGTCAGCTTTATTCTACTAAATAATCAAAGTATAAACAACTATCAGTATTAATTTGATATCGCTCTGTGAGAAGGATAATCTTATAAGTAATATCAGCAGGTACGTGTCAGATTCTTTAAAAGTAGTGCATTATCGAAAAACCTGACACAAATAGAACGACATTTTTAGATAGTCTGACCAACCTAACCAAAAAAGGTAGGTGACCAAGATATGGCAGGATCAGGACATAGAGATGGAATCTGTTTCTTCATTAATATCATGTGTTCTTGCATTATAGATAAGTGTCATGTCATCATTAGGCCAAGTAATCAAACACATGGTTAGGTGACCAAGATATGGCAGGACACAGAGAATCTGTTTCTTCATTAATGTCATGTGATCTCATGCATAATTAAGTTAGTGTCATGTGCTCATGTATATTTAATGTAAAACACATGAGCACATGGTTGAAAAATCTTTCTTTGATTGTCTTAACTAACGAAAAGAAGTTAAAGAAAAAGATAATGGAAAGTTTTGTTCTTGTCTTTTTATTTAACTTATGCTTCATCAATCTTCTATTTCTTAAAAGATCACCTTGCATCTCTTCACAATGTTATCCATATCCTCATCTGAGGGACTAACTAGACAAGGATATGAAATTCATGCAAAAAAAAGTTTGAGCTAAATGAACACAACAACAACATAAACAGTAAAATCCCACCTTACCACTACCTCGTAGAGATAGAGATGTTGTTTCCTAAAGACCTTCAACTTGAATATATCAGCCCTTTTATGTAAATGAAAGATAACTAGAAATCCAGGACATATCCAAATTGGAAATAACAAGCAGCAACAACATGCAATATAATCCCACAAGTAAAGACTGTGTATGGTAGTGTGTATGTAGACCTTAGGTAGAGAGGTTGTTTTCAAATTGCAAAGAGGTTCGAACTTAAAAGGAATGCATATTTATTCATTTAACTTAACGAATCATATTACAAGAGACTTAGACTCGTATATACAACTAAAATTCTTATGAGATCAGAAGGGCCAACAGAGCCCTTCAAACACAATCCCTAAATCAACCTCTCTACAAAGCACAAACAGGCCACTCCATCTTCAATGAAGGTGTTGAAGAACAATGTGGCTTGTAAAGATTGTTGTTACATGTACATAAAGCAGCTGAAATCTGATAAACATAACTATGATTTCTACAACAATACCTATAACAAATCAAGACTAAGACAGTATTAAATGGAGCGAGCAGACAGCGATGATCCAAATAGCCGACCCCAACTCACTTGTCATTGAAGCATAGGAGTTGTTGTTGTTGATGTAGCAACAATAAAGAATCTGATATGAGATCTACATCTCAGTGTCCATTTGCATAAATAACTCCCTCCGTGGCCAATTTTCTTCACCGTCTGATGTAAACAAGGCTACGGATATGTCAGCCAGTTTCTTCTGGCTTAACCTAGTCCTCGGAAACTTCAATTGCCTAGGAGCATTTGGCACTTCAACATCATCAGACTCACTCCAATTCTCCATATCAGTAGCATTCTTAAAACCAAGTGTCTTCCTTGGTGTACTATATTCAAAATGCCATCTTTTTGCAACCAAAGTCTGTTCATTCACCAAACAAATCAGACTTCATCAATACTTAAATCCAATCAAACTTTTTCTTTAACAATAATATCATGTAATATCACTTCAATAACACTTAAGTAATGCTTACCGCTTCTCTAATTGGTTTCGATACATGAAACAACCTCTTTAGATCATCATGATCAACTCCACACACTATCCTTATCTGCAGAATGGGAAAAAAAAAACAACACGTCTTTTCAACAAGCCACTCCAGTAAACACTAATGATGAGATAAAAGGCCATTCCCTGTTAAGAGGGTTCAAGGAAGGGCTGCGCCTCAAGTAGTGTGACGTAGACAGCCTACCCTAATGCAAGCATTAGTGACTGCTACCATAACTCGAACCTATGACTCATACATCACATGTAGACAACTTCATCGTCGCTACTAGGCTCCCATTCAATTTAAGTAAAGTAGATCAAACGAAACTTTAAATTGTGTACTAACCAGGATATCTTGAGGCAGGGCTTCAAGAGGAGACTTCACACAAGTGGAAAATGAATTCTTTCTGCAGAGTTTCTTGGTGGGTGTTGTCGAAATGAAATCAAGATCCCTAATATTAGGCAAGCAAACTCTTTTCCTCCCAAATGAGGTACTTCTCACAAGCCCAAATTCCACATCTTCACATGTATTCTTCCCCATTGCCATTTTTCCTTCAACTTTTTCACAGAAACACAACCGCAAGATCTGATTTTTCCACCAAATCACAGAACAAAACTTTATCAGTATATAACCCCAAATCAGTTAACAATCAAAAAAACCAAACCTCAACTAAGCAAATGGACCAAAAACAGCAAAAAACAGGAAAACCCCAACCAAATTACATAAAAAAAAAAGAATAGTCTTTTCACTTTCCATCCCCATTTCCACTTCTTGAACTTTTCACTGAAAACCTAACTTCAAGATTTGATTTTTCCACCAAATCGTACAATTAAGACCAACCAGTATTATCCAAAATCCAACCCCAAATTAATAAACAATCAAAAAACACACAACCCAACTTCCCAACTGGACTAAACAGCAAAATCCAAGAAACCCCAACAATTTTTTTTTAAAAAAAAAAAATCAATCTTTGACATCAAGAAAGTCAATTGAGTCAAATGGGTAAGCAGCAAAGTATTTAAAAATTTTCTACATACCTTTATAATAATAATTCCAAGGTCACAACACTAGATTGAAATTGAAGCAACCAAAGCTATACCCTTTTTTACAAAATTTGTACAAACAATTGATTGAAGAAAGGGGTCAAATATGTTTATATGTAAAAAAGGGACAGTTTTTCTACTGTTTTGGAGACTAATTTTAAACTGCTAAAAGATAAGTATGAACTAATTAGATTTTTATCTATTCCTTAAATATATGAAGGAGAAAACTAGCCGTTGTAAATGTACACGTGGCAATATGGGAGAGGAAACAACATGGGTGTTTCAGGTGATTGGTCGGTCCAAGTCTACTTGTCTGTTGGCTTTTACCTAAAACGCGGTTCTGTTCTCTGTTCTTAGACAGTTTCAACAATTCAAGAAAATTTATTTTAGGCGGATTACGATAGAGGGTTAGTGATGTAGTCGAGAGTTATTTTGATTATTTTTTGTATTAGTAATTGTATTACTTTTTTAATTTATTTTTATTCATTCGTTATATTTTCTTCATCCCATTTTAATCGAAATGTAGACATATTAAGAAAAATATTTAAAGAGAAAATTTATACTATACTTTTCATGATTGTTCTTTGTAAAATCATAAATATGAAATCTAATTTATTTCCTAAAAAATACAAAAGTTCAATAAACGAAAGGACAAATATAGAATAAGTTTCAAACATTCCCATTGAATTTTTGAACATTAAAAAAAATCTCAAAAATTTAATTAATTTAGAATGGAGAGAGTATTATTTTGAGATGTTCAATAATCCTTATCCCGTTTGTAAAATTACACTTAATTTCTAATTTATCCCTTTTAGAACCAACTTTTATAACCTAAAGTAGGTATAAGATTTGCAAAGACACATCTTAAAATATTAATATTGTTTTTCTACAATATTTTAATTGAATTTGTGAAAAAATAATAATAATATTTTCATGTAAAACATTTTAAATTTTTTTCAATATTTTAGAAAAATTCGATAAAAACTAAACAAAAATATCTCTGTTTCATGTAACACCATTCTCCTTTAAGACTCAACTCGTGTGATTAATTACACCATGCACAAAGTTTGAGGTGAAATGATGGTTAAGATTATGACACGTCAGCAAGTATAGTAATAGACGGTCGTGATCTTTTAAAATATATTGACATTATTGGTCAAATCCTTCCAAGAGAAGTACTCTATTCAAAAATGGTGGCTTTAAAGTTTTAAGGTGACGGCTGTTTTATTTTTGTGTTTATTGGTGACGGCTGTTTCAGTTTTTTCACTCGTGGGGCCTATAAATATGCCACATGGTGAAATGTTTTTAATTGGTATAAATATGGTTTTTAATCCCTATGAATATGATTATGAATTTAATCTTTATATAATATTAATATTAAGTATACTTTATTCTAATTAGTTGGGATATGTGTTTTTGATTGGATTCCTGAGTGAATTTTTTCAAAAAATATATTTTGCTAATAGAAAAAAACTATACGAAATAGATCCAATTATAAATTATTTATCAAAAATAGATTCGGCGTTGTCTATTTAGGATTAATAGATCAGATAGGGGTATGCATAGACCGGTTTAGTTCGATTTTATGTTTTATCGTTTTTCAATTTTTAAACATGTTAAACCCATAACAAATCAAGAAGATAGTTCTATTAATCTTTGATTTATCGATTTTTGGCCCTTAACCGTTTGATTTTCGATTTACCCTTTTAAGCATTTAGGAATCATTCAATAAGAATTAGGCTATTTTTTCCATTTTTCATGTGTTTTAGCCAACAAATTTTTTGGTGGTATGACTTTCGATAATTTTTCTTTGGAACCTTCACAGATTCATCTGTAATGACCTGAAAAAAAATTTCAATAACATTGGTCTGCTCCGTGCTGCATTTTTTAAAGTATTTAGGAGCCACTCAATAGGAATTAGGAGATTTTCTCCATTTTTCTTGTGTAAAGCTATGAATTTTTTTAGTGGTTTGGCTACTCGTTAATTTTTCGATGAAACCTTTCAAGAACAATATATAATGACCTAGACAAAAATTTCAATAGTCTCGACTTGATCCACACTATGTTTTTTAAAATTTAGGATCCAATCAACAGGTTTTTGTGACACCCCATATCTCTATACTCATATGTACCTATGTTTCAAGCCTCATTTGCATAGGTGGGAAGTGTATTAGGGTCATGAAGGACTTCTAGTACTTAGACGAGTTCAAGACATTCCTATAAATTGAGTTTTGAGTGTTGAATTGTGCAAGGGTCAACTTTAAATTATCATAACTTTTAGCACACAAAGAACTAAATGACCCATGACATACCAAATGAAAGCCTTTGAATTTACTTTCCAATGCAACTAGTTTCACCTTATTTGGAGTTCGGAGTCAAAAGTTATGGTAATTTTACTAAAGACTGTCAGTGCAGAGTTGCACCACGAAACCTCTGTTACGGGGTCGTAGTGTGGGCTACAGGTCATAGTGTGACTCGTAGAGAGTTCCAGAGACTCCGAAATTGAGCCAAAGGGTTACGAGAGGGGTCCTACAAGTCGTAGTACTGTTTATGACTCGTAACGGAACTCGTAGAGGACGTTCGACTGCTTTTTAGGAAGGGTTATTTTGGTCCTTTCCCACCCTTTATAAGCCCAAGATTGACGTTTTTATACTCATTTAAGGTCCCAAACTTTTCAACTCATCATTAAGATCCCCATTCTAATTCAAGGATCTCAAGAACGACTTTGGATTTCAAGGACCCAATCCAAGCTTCAAGTCTCCTTCAAGTTTACTCCAAGAAATTCTAATTTTAGATATGTGGGTCTTCATCCATGGATCCTTTCACCCATGGAGTCCAACCTTCTCTTTTTATGAAAACTTCATAATTTCAAGTTGTATTACTTATGAGTATCTTTTATTTTGAAGTATAAACATAAATTATATTGGGGTTTTATTAAGAGTATTGATTGATTATGCATGAATATCCATTTCAAAGCTTATTTATGAATTGGTTTTGTCTATTGAGACTATGCATGATTTGAGCTATGAAACCATGAACTATTATGAGCTTTTATGATAGATTTCAAGATACCCCATGTCACAGCCCGACCCCGGGACCGTGACTAGTGCCGATTAGGAACTATTATCGATACAAACCCATAAGATGACATTAACAATTCTGCAGAAAATCCGGCAAAGTTTCCTCTGTTTTAGTGACTAACCCACCTGCACGGAAACTCAGCCAGCCAGAAGCAGTAGTGCACAAATATATATATAAGCATAATCTACACAAAATAAAGCGGGCCGACAAGGTCACCGCTGCGGTACCGCCGCCTGATCGAATTCAAACTAAACTGCAGACTCTAGGCATACATGACTCTGACATATACAACCCACACATGTC
>JAPFFP010000002.1:429254-446867 GCA_026153255.1 Solanum medicagineum
TGATGAGAATGGAAGATGCCTAAAAATGTAAACCTAGATGAATGTTGTTGTATGTGGAGGTTAAAATAGATATAAAATCAATTAAAAATGGGACAAGATTACCACGATGATCACATACAATAACAGAAATAAGCAGCACCAATTGAGGCTGAAATGAGAAGATGGTTTAGTTATCCTACTTAGAATATGATTATCTAAGGTTTTAAAATTAGATGAGTAGACAAAAAATCACATGGAAAGAAGTCACACAAAACCTAGAGTTTCTCCAAATAAATGTGTACCTAGCTAAAAATAAAACTAAAAATACCGATAGAAGATCTACCAACTAGTTGGAATTAAACTAGTTATCCATGTAGCATAAATCATAAGAGTGATTAAAGCGAAAAATGAACAAGAGGATCGCTGGATGATCAAGGAGGTCAATACTCCAAATGGGGTCAGCCTATGGAGGTCTATCAGATCCCTCTGGAGTGAGTTGAATACTCAATCAAGAATCAAAGAGGCAAATGGAAAGAGGACCAGGTTTTGGAAGGACAATTGGCATGAGGTTGGTATCCTGGAACTGGTCTTTCTAGATATTTGCAACCTAGTCCTTCAACAACAAAAAATTATAGCTGACATGTGGACATTTAATGGTTGGAGCTTGAATCGCACAAGACAATTCAATGATTAGGAGATTCAAAGAGTGGCTGATTTCTTCAGCAAACTTGATCATTTTTTCCTGGGGTTCAAGCTGGTGAAGATCTTTTGTGGTGACAGGTAACTTCAAAGGCATTTTTAAGGTTAATGCTGCCTATAAAATTGTGAATCAGTCTAACCACCAGATAGCAAACTGACAATGGAAGCAGACCTGGAGGATAAAAAGTTCACCACAAGGTATCAATTTAGGATAGTTACTGGCAAAGGAATCCACTTTAACAGTGGACAACTTGTTGAGCATAGGTATGATACTGTGCTCAAGATGCTTCCTGCGTAAAGGAAGAGCTGAAACAGTCGACCATCTATTTCTGCATTCTCCATTCTCGGCTCATTTGTGGAGAATCATCCTAAACCTTAAAAGTATAGCATGGAATGCCAGGCAAGTTCACTGAGGCTCTTAGCAGCTGGGAGGGAACATGTTCACATGCTAAGGATAGGAATAGATGGAGAATCATCCCAGCTTGTATCTGGTAGACAATCTGGAAGGAGAGGAATTCCAGAGGCTTACAGAGACTAAAGAATGATGTGCAGAACATCAAGTTGAATTTCATCTTACTGCTATGTTTTTGGTGTAATTAGATTTACTCTAATGATACTGTGTCTATCATCGATGTTCTAGATTCTTTATAGCTAGAGAGGGAAGACACTAGCTCTATTGTAATATGGTTTCAGTACTACCCAAGTATGTTTTTGATCCCTGAAATAATAAAAAGTGACTGATTTCACCCCCCCCCCCCCCCAAAAAAAAAAAAAAAGAGTGAGATATAGGAAATCCTGGAAGTGTCGTACGGGGAAACCTTGTGAACTAAACTCCCGCTACGCACAGGTAACTGGACTTGGATAGAGGGGAAAGGATACAAATCCATTCGTATAGACCATCTGATTTGGGATTAGGATTTGTTGATCGTGTTAATTAGTTAGCATGATTTAAGGTGATTTGTTTTTTCCTTTTCGTAGCATCATTATATGAATAGATATTCTTTTATTGTAGATTATTGTCTTCCATATTCAGTTAGGATTCACTTTTTATAAATATCCCTTGTGGAATGTAAAAACATATTGAATACAAAGGAGTCTTTTGTCCTTTCTTGCACAAAATCACTTATGAAGCTGAAATTTTATCAGGGTACTAGTTCCTTGTATAATCTAGCAAGAGTAATCAATGTGCTAACATAATTAACAGCAACAGCAAGTCGCCTGGAACTAAGAATGATTCCTACCTAGCAAATTAAACAACATTTCACCCATAAGCAACGATATTAGGAGTCAAAAGACTAAACATCATGGCCTCATGTAAGGACTTTGTAAAGAAACTTTGCAGTACCCTAACAACATAAGGAGACCTTTTTTACACTTTATTTATCCTTTTCCTAGCGTGATTGTAGGAATAGAATATTTCATTTTATTGTAATTGATTGCCGTAATTGATTGCCTTTCCTTAATTAATTAGGATTTACTTGTATAAATACCCCTTCTCATTGAATGTACTGAAATACTACGAAGCCTTCTCTTCTTTCTAAAATTCTACAGAATTGAAAGGTAGTTGACTGATCTAGAAATAACCATGTATGCAAAAGAAAACAATCTGGTGCATTAAACCAAATTTAATTAGGTTGACTGCACTAGGAACCAAAATATCAATATACAGCAATAGAAAACTAACCACCAAGAATTTCCATACCCTTCAAATGCTAATAAAAAATGTCGTCTTCCCAACCATTCTCGTTTGGATTCATAGAATCCATAATTAGTTGAACTAGACTCATCCTTTTGCTTCTCTTCAAGCAACGCATATGCACACTACAGGTAGAGAATAAAGGTTATAAAGCAAAATTGGACAGTAACTATCTAATCAAGTTATAATGCTAATATACCTCCCACATCAATCCACGGTCCAATGTAAAAGTGAACATTATGGTTGAGGCCCCAGACAAGTTGTCAACATGAACAGTCTGTAATACATTTATAGTCACAATATGTTTTATGTAAGAAAGAAAAGAGAAAACAGGAACAGCATAACCTTTGGCGTCCCTTGTAGTTCAACAGTGGTAGCTTTCAGGTCAACAATTCCAGAGTCTAAATGTCCTTCAAGGCGTGCATTCTGAACTAAAAGATCAAGAATGCTGACAAATAACTCAAATAGCCTGAATTCAAAACAAACTTGCATTATTATAAACATGGATAGCAAGCATCGATATTTAAATTGTTAGAGGATAGACCTATTTTGGATTTCAGGTGGCAAGCCCAAGAGCCTGTTAAGGAAACGCCCAACATCATGCATGTCTGAATCAACTATACGTCCAGAAAGCTTTCCATTACCTTAACCATCAACAAAAGCAAAGAGAGGAAAAAAGGATAAGCTTGGGATGAGAGGATAAACACGGAAATAGCAGTAACCAAACTCAACCAAGTTTAGCTATTTTTTAAGAAGGAAATTTTAGCTGCTTTCAACAACAGACAATAATTCATGCTACCAAGTAAAGGAAACAAGAACAAACACCAGAGGCAATAAAGATGCATCAATGTCTGCACAAGCATGTGTGCGGGCATAGAAGATAGAATTCCCAAGAGTCTCGAGCAAAAGCCATCCAACTTAAAGAAACCAAATTATAAGGGTTCATTTTTAACCAAAGAAAATCAAACACCACCTAGGCAAGCCACTCGTGTGGCCTTCTTGTGAAGACAACCTATCATTTCTTAAGATTTTCCCGCCGTAAATATTACCACTCTAATGTTCCTCTCTCTCTCTCTCTCTCTCTCTCTCTCCTAGTGTTCTCTCTTACCCTAGCACTCAACGATAAAATAATTCCACTATTATCCATTGCATGCCGTTGCCTTGATGACCACCCCCCCCCCCCCAAAACCACCAGCAACCATAGACAATTTCCCCAGCTCCTCTTTCTTTATCCCTTTCTCTCCCTATATTTTTTTAATTGCACTGTCACCACCGGTCAACAAGAATCCAGCGACCTCATCCTGACGACCTTTGGACCAAGGGTAGATCAGACCTTTGGCAAATCCGCCGATGGTACTTTTTCTATTCCTGTCGATTCCCAAGTAGGATCCACCAACTCAGTTCGTTTCTTTCCTTAACAGATTGTGCAGCCCCTTATTGTTGCTTGAATGTTAACTGATTTCCTTAAATCTGATATTGGGTTCATGAATTTATTGTTGCACCGTTGCAAATATTACTACATTTTTGGCTCCTACTTTGATCTGGTATCCATTACAACCCGACTATACTTAGGCTGATCTCCCTAGCCTTTCTATTCCTATTTGTTTACACCAAAAGTAATATAAAGCTAGACAATCCTGTTTTAATCTCTGGATGCTTTTCTGCTTCCCTTCAAAACATCTCCGATTTCTTTCTAACCAGACTGTCCACCAAATGCAAGATGGGACACTTTTCCAGCTCTCCTCCTTTCTATTTGCAAGTCCATCCCTGTTCCAGCTCCTCAAGACCTCTTTAATCCTCCCTGGCTTCACCCATGTCGTCTTCCTCATGATGATGTAGTTGTTCTGTTCACTTGCAATGTAAGAATAGATGATTTACTGTGTCTCTCTCTTCTTCACAAAAAAAAAAACATCTGAAACATAACTGAAAACGCCTTTTGTTGAAGTTTTCATGTGTTAATATAGCTTCCTTGGCCAACAACCAAGTAAAACAGTTAACTTTAGATGGGAGATGGGACCTTTGTTTTCCAGATCATCCTCCAGGCCAGCCTGTTTCCTCCCTTCCATTTTGAATGAAGTGATTATAGGCTGAGCTCACTGAGAATCCCCTTTTTCCCTCTCCAATCCAATCTAGAGAATCCTCAAAATCTGATAACTCTTTAAGTTGATTAATGCTGGCCAGGAAATCTGCCACATTATCCATCTCCCAGTCATTGAAGTCTCTTCTGAAATGTAAATTCCAGCCCTGCTCCCTCCACATATCTGCAATGCATGCTTGCTGATTTTGACTCATTTCATATAGTTCAGGAGAACTTTGTTTCAGAGAACACTGCCCACACCACCTATCCTTCCAAAAACTAATCTTCCTCCCATTTCCCACCTTGCAACAAATTTTCCCAACCAGCAACTCCCAGAAATTCCTGATGGATCTCCACACACTGGTCCCATAGGGTGAAGACACCACAGATGTCATCCGTCTGTCCTCCATGCCATATTTGGCAGCAATAACTTCCTTCCACAGGGAAGTTTCATCAGAAGCAAACTTCCACAGCCACTTCATCATTAGGCTTTGGTTGTGACATTTTAAATTTCTAATGCCCACTCCCCCATTCTTTTTGTTGATGAACAATTCTTCCCATTTCACAAGGTGAAACTTCCTCTTGTCTTCATTTCCTTGCCAAAAGAAGGTTCTACTAATGGCATCCATTCTTTGGACCACGCAGGCTGGAGCTGGGAATATTGACATCATTTACGTACACATGGCATGCAAGACACTATTGATATGGGTCACCCCCCCCCCCCCCGGACAAATACTGTCCTTTCCAGGCTGTTAGTTTTCTCTCACACTTTTCTATTACCCCACTCCAGATGCTTTTTGACTTGCTCTTGGCCCCCAAAGGCATGCCTAGATAAGTAGTAGGCAACTACTCTACCTCCCCGGATCAAGGACAAATCTTCAATATTTGCCACTTCATTTATTGGGTAAATGAGACTTGTTCCCCAGTTGATGTGTAGTCCTACAACAGCTTCAACAAATATAAAGATGGCCCTAAGAAACAGAAATTGAGTCTTGTCAGCTTCACAAAAGACCAAAGTATCATTAGCATATTGGAGATGGGTGATATCTTGGTTGAAATCTGTCTTATCTTGAACCTGGAAGCCTCTGATCCACCTTCTTTCCTTTGCTGAATATAACAAGTTACTCATTCCTTCCATTGCAATAATAAACAAAAAAGGAGAGAGAGGGTCTCCTTGTCTCAATCCTCTTTGAGAAAGAAAGAAACCAGTGGGACTTCGGTTGATCAGCACGGAGAATCTGACTGTGCTGAGGCAATGTTTAATCCATCTGATCCATCTAGCACCAAAGCCCATCTGGTGCATCATGTTGACAAGATATCTCCAGTTTAAGTGATCATAAGCCTTCTGCATATCTAACTTGCACAAGATTCCTGGCTTCTTACTTTTTTCTCTAGAATCGACCAACTTATTAGCTATCATCACAACTTCCATTATTTGTTTCCCCTTTATAAAAGCCATCTGTTGTCTCTTGACTAACCTGTGAATGACTTTTTTTAATCTCTCTGCCAACAATTTAGAGATGACCTTATACACACTCCCCACTAGACTGATTGGTCTGAAATCGTTTAGCTCAACAGCTCCTACCTTCTTGGGGTCAGAGCCACAAAGGTAGCGTTGAGACTCCTCTCAAAAGTACCGCTGTCATGGAAGTTCTCACAGTAGCCACCAGGTCATTCTTGATAATGTCCCAACAATGGCTATAGAAATCCATTGTCAAACCATCTGGTCCTGGAGCTTTGTCCCCTCTGCACAATCCTTAATACACTCTAGGATCTCTTGTTCTTCAAAAGGGGCCTCCAACAACACAGAGTCCTTTGAATTGATACAAGGACAGTTTGTATTTACTTTAGCAATTCTGGTGAACAATGATAGAGTAGAGCTATGTCTTCGGATGGGACTAGGGGCTAGGGGCTAGGGGCAAGGGGCAGGCGCCGTAAAGGGGTTAATGATTCTTCTAAGCTGAGTGGGGTCTTGGAACAGAAGAACATTGACAAAGAAGTCTGTAGAAACCCAGCCACAGTATGTGGACGGAATTTAGTTGTCGTACTCATGAGACTTGAGGGATACAAATGGAGAAGGCATTTTAGTAGACGGGGACCTAAGAAAACAAGTAGTGGAGATTAGAAGGATAGTGATAGGATGATAACTACAAATGGAGAAGGCATTTTAGTAGATGGGGACCTAAGAAAACAAGTAGTGGAGATTAGAAGGATAGTGGTAGGATGATAACTATAAAGATAGTCGTTGGATGGCTTACTTTGACCTTTATTAAATATTAGCGCAACCGCAATGGGCTTGGAAGAGGAGGTCAAGAAGTACTTTTGAGAGGATTGGACGAGGTGGTTAGGGGCACATCGCTAACCAAGAAACTACTCATTCGTGGAGATTCCAATGGGTCACATCAGGACAACTTCAAGTGGTTTAGACGATGTGCATGGAGGCTTTGGTTTTGAGGATGGAAACAGAGGAAGAGCCTCACTTCTAGATTTGCTGAAGCTTTTTGAGTCGAGATAGTTAATTCGTCTTATTCTAAGGAGGACCATTTGGTTACTTTAGATCACTTCTTAAGAATGATGATAGAGACCTTTGTAAGGACAACAAGGTTATCTCGAGTGAGAACCTTATACCACACAAGATCTTTGGCTATGGACTTGGAGAATAAAAGGGAGAGGATGTAGAGAAATTTGTATGATCGGCAAAGATCAAAAGGTTTCTTGAACACTACGAAGGGAGATGGGTGAGGATACAAAGACAGTGAGACACCCTTTTTCTGCATTGCAAGTCCACTGACCAACTGTGGCAGATTTTCATTAATCTCAAGATTAATGAGACTGTTCAGTTGGAAAGAGGCTGGAGTTGGGGCTACAAACAAAGAAAGATGAAGGATGATTCCTGATTGGATATGGTGGATTACGTGAAGAGAGAGAAAGAAATGATAGATGTTTCAAGAATATGAACAACAACCTGCGGGAAGTCAAAGCTTAAATGTACTTTGTTGTTCTGTTTTTGGTGTACAAATATATACTACAATGAGACTGAGTCAATCATAGATGTTTTAGAGTCCATCTAGATTTTAGTTTTGGGAAGACTTACTTCTATTTCTTTTATCGTTTTCCAGTACTACCTAAATACAAATCTTATCACTCTCAAAGAAAATGTTGGCCTATTATTAATTCAATTCGGAATGTAACTTGTTTGGTATTGAGACAAAGTTATTGTTGTAAAGAAGTACTTCCTTCGTCCATTTTTACTTTTCCAACATTGACTTGGCACATCCCTCAAGGAGCAATAAATAGAATGACTATTACTATATCGCCCTCTAGATATAATGAATTCAATGCTTTGGTTGATAAGAAGGTACCACCTTAACTTAGAGGTAAGTTCTACAGAATGGTGGTTAGACCGTCATCGTTGTATGGGGTGGAGTGCTGGCCAGTCAAAAACTCACATGTTCAGAAGATGCATGTTGCAGAGCCGAGGATGTTGAGATGGATGTGTGGAACACTAGGAGAGACAAGATTAAAAATGAGGTATTCGTGAGAAGGTGGGAGTAGCGTTGATGGCAGATAAGATGCGATAAGCAAGACTGATGGTTTGCGCATGTGTAGAGGTGTGTCAAACTCCAATTAGAAGGTGCAAAAGGTTGGCTTTAGAAGGTACACAGAGGGATAGGTACGTTAGGTAGACCGAAAAAGTATTTGGGAGAGGTAATCAGACAAGATATGATGCAGCTTCATATCACCGAGGACATGAGCTCAGATAGAAAAGAGTATACGCCGCGTATTAGGATAGAAGATTGGTAAGGGTAGAATGTTGTCTTACCTTGTGACGGTCTTTAGGTTTTTCATAGAACTAGTCTAGCTATTATGGTTGTGTTGTCACTGTTCTTCTATTATTCTTCTATTTTTATTGTCTTTCCTTATGGAATTGATATTGCTCTTTGCTTTGGCTGTTTCTCTATATTTATTGTTTTCTTCCTTTTTGGGGGCAGATACATTTAAGCCGATGGTCTATAGGAAATAGTCTCTCTATCTTCATGACGTAGTGGTAAGGTTTGCGTAAACTCTACCCTCCCAAACCCCCCTCTGTGGGATTTCACTGGATATGTTTGTTGCAATGCTTTGGGAAACAACTACAGTTAATAATAAGGATAAACTAGGAACTAAGTGACAAATCATCTTTTGGTTTTCAACTAGACAAGTAAAAGTGGACATCCATTTGAGTATAGTGGAAAAGTAAAAGTGGACGGAGGGGTAGAAGACATGGGACTAAACCGCACCTTACTAATCCAACTGAATACTGAAAGAACATATATAGCAGGCAGATCCAATAAGCAAGTAGCCATTAATTTTTTATCAACCGATTTAACAGACCATCCTTTACCCTTCTTTTTTTTTTTTTTTTTTTTGGCTAAAAGAAGTTTTCCGGTCATAGATACTAGAGGCTATGATGACTTAACTGGCCCTGGTAAACTTCTTATGCTAGCATGCATATACTCCATTGATAATTTCTTTAAATTGATACATTAAAAAGGTAAATGTACTACCAAGAACCGAGTCTCGTATTATTCCAACAGAAACAAGTGCAGCTTTTCCCTTCAAAATAAAATCCTGTATAGCCTCTGGTATATCAGCAGAACAGCCTGGTGGTACAAGTGGTAAAGGATCCTGCAAACCATATAGCATGTTGAATTTTCACTTGTACACATACATGCTAAAGGGAAATGAATGGAATACAAGATAAAAAATGACAGTATCGAGCTAGTCATAGACACCTGCTCCATGATCCCTCTATACAACATCATAAGGGCCCTTTTCCCATAGGAACTATCGTAGTTATAAGCACTAAGAGATGGTCCAGCTCTGCAATATATCAAGAGCAATTGAAAAGAGTCGTCACTATGCATGTTACCATAATAAGACTAGCAACATATGCTACGCAATATCATACACACCGACGATCCCCCTGAGTCAGTGCCCCAAGTGATTCAAGTCTCTTGGCAACAACAGATGCAAACCGCCGTTCGCCACCAAGATTGGTAAATAGTAACCTGTATATTGAGAAAGAGAAAATATCAAATGTGCAAAATACGAAACAAGTGATTTATACAGGGGAATTAATTTCTGGCAACCATGAAAAACATATTTAATATCAACTTGTAACACTCCAGGGCACACCTCAAATATTTACAATGGCAATTTGTATTAAACCGTGGCAAATAGCACAACCATTATTCACATGTAACCAGACACGGTACCTACTTATACTCGGGTGCAGAAGCTTGATTAGAGCGATGAGTTCTTCCAAACTGCTGAATTGCCCGATCAGCACTCCAAGGTAACTCCAAAGTCAAATGGACCCTCCTCCTCTGACACAAGGGAAGGAATTCAAACAACATAATCAGAAAACAACTATTACAAGCAGCTCATCCATTAAGGATCAGAAGATAAATATAGAACAGAGTATGTCTACTACATTTACACATGCACATATATGTATATACGCAATTATTTATTACTTATATATAAGAATTTAATTCAGCAGTTTCCGGCCTGATTCAGCTGCCTGCTTCTTCGCCTTTATTGTATGGACCAATATAAAATATTTCATGAGCTTTATAATTTAATTTTTTCAAGGCAGCTATGTATTGACGTGTCTGCTTCAATTACTTCATAATATTTCTTTAGTTGCTTAAATTATAATTTGTCAATAATTTTTGACATATAGATAAAAAATCTATCGATGTCACATAAATCGAGACTAAAAAATAATTTATATGGCTGCTTGCTTGAGCAGCTTCCGATGAGCCAACAAAAAATAATTTGTAGGCTTTTTAATTTAATCTTTTCAAGGAAGTTGTGTATTGACATGTCTGCTTCAACGACCTCATAATATTTCTTTTAGCTGTTTCAATTATAATTTTACAATATCTTCCAAAATATATAGGAAAGATCTATCGGTATCGCATAAATCGAGACAAAAAATTAATTTATCTTGCAGCTTCCAGTGAGCCAACAAAAAATAATTTGTGGGCTTTTTAATTTAAACTTTTCAAGGCAGTTGTGTATTGACATGTCTGCTTCAACGACTTCATAACATTTCTTAAGCTGCTTCAATTATAATTTTAAAATATCTTTTAAAATATATAGGATAAATCTATCGATGTCACATAAATCAAAATTAAAAATAAATTATAGCACGGACTCTCGCCACCAGTATACATATAAGAGATAATATCTTTTACTATCTTCACTGAAGTGGCCATGCAGTAAATGATGAAAACAAAAAAACAAAAAGCTACCTGGTTTGAAGCCCTTCTATCAGCTTGCAGAGAAACACCAGCTGATCCAGCTTCAGATATTATAGCTACCAGCTTCTTCCCTTCCATGAATAGCTGTTTCTCATGTATATTGACCATTTCCATGCTCACATCCTTCCTGAAGCAAGAAAACATTGCTCAGCCTAATGAGGAAAAAAGATCTATAATTTGATTCAAACATCGCAACTCACGTATTTCGCGCCTGGTAGGTGACACCTTTTCCATTAGTGGCCCTCACAAGCATGCCTTTTCTCCCTGTTATTTCTGCCACTTTCTCTGGGCCCCCAAGCTGCAAAAGACTTGAAATATGTAAATCCGTGATTATATAATACCTCCAAAGAGGGGTGTGGTTGGTGCAAATGTGGAATCATGCAATCCTCGGAAGTTGCTGAAGAACCTTTTTTTTCATGTTAAAAATAACTTGTCTTTGAGTTCTTTATTCAGAAAGCATAATGAAGGTCAAATATAAACTACTTTAAACGTAAAGTTGTAAATTTAACCCATTCCCATCCTAAAATGTAGGTTGAATAGTAAGGTGGATAAGAGGAGCTACGAGACGTACTGGGAAAAAAGAGGCGATAAGGGTAAAAGAGAGTGAAGTTGGGAGATCAAAGGGGAGACATTAGTTCGGGACAGGAGAACTGGAGGTAGGCTGATTCCGGTGGTTATAGGGAGTAGGGATAGTGCATGGTACAGGAGCTTGAAGAGGGATGTTATGGCATGTATGGGTGTGGAGAAGCGAGGAGAAAAGAGCCTTGTATAATTGAGAGGGATTGTGGAGGTGTTCATTTTTTTATTTTTTGTGTGTGTGGGGTTGGGGGGTAGGAAGTCGAGTGAAGGTATTTAAGTATATTGAAGAAGAACATGCAAAATGTATAAAAGTCTAAGGTTCGTCATTTTTAAAAAATTAACATATGCTTCACTTATACTTCTTTTGCCAAAGAGGTAAGATTCGTCGGACAAATAGGGAGGAGCACCCTCCATCAATCATATTTTTTGTTGAAGACAAATGAGGATATGATTCTTCCTTACTTCACTCAAATTGCTTGCACAAAATGGCTATAATGCTCAGGTATGTATATTACCTTTCTAGCATGTAACTGATTTTAATTCTAAACTATTTATACATTTCTAGCATGTACCTAACTTTAATTCTAGACTATTTATCTTCCTTAGTTAATGAACAAAATCATATATGCACCCTCATCAACTTCCTAAGACAAGAACTAAGAAAATTCATGTACATGAGATGAATCTAATTTATTTTTTCAACACCCGCCCCCCTTTTAAACTAGATTTATCACTCCAAAGTATTTTGGAAGATGTCAACCTATAAGGCTTGAAAAGGCACCCACAACTTGGTAGCGACTTAAAAGATTTGAGGTCTTCCTATGCAGATTTTTCTCTATCGCATCCATGTTCATGGCCTCTTTGATGGGGAGTCTCCTTCAAAGAAAGCTTTGATTGCAAAGCTAGTTCAAATTCTTGATCCAAAAGCTTTAATTGCAAAGCTAGTTCAAATTCTTATTCCAACTTCTTTGACGATTGATCTTTCTATATTGCAAAGATTCAATAAGTTCATCTATGGCCATGTCCAAATCCTTGGACTCATCGATAACAACCGCATATTAAATAGTAAATTCAAAGATCAAAAAACTCTTGAGTTCATCTAGGGCCATGACGTCCAAATCCTTGGACTCATCAACAACCGCCACAAAATTAAATCGTAAATTCAAAGATCAAATAACTCTTGCACCAACCTTACCATCCTTCAAATCATCTTCATATCTTCTCCTCATCATTATCATTATTATAATCATCTCACCTTTTCCTTAGGAGACATCTCTTCATTAATCATTTGACAGAGAGTGAAGATATTTCATGTACATCTTTCTCATGGCAGCAATATTTTACCTCTCTGTTCAAGATTCATTGTTGGGCAACTACTTTAACAAGTTTGGCACTCTTGATGGGCTCTTGGTCATCAACAAAATCCTTCAAAATAACTTCTGAATCTTGGTTATTCCACCTTCCAAAAAAAATTCTTCAAGATGGTGCTTCTCAAGCTCAACATTATAGCTGTTGAAGCGAATCTCACTCTCAGTCATGTTCATATTGAAGACACATTCTTTCAAATCTTCGCAAATTGGTATTCCACAAATATCACTCAAGAAAAATGTCTCTGCTACCATACCAAATACTAGAAATATGGGGAGGAGACGACATTCAATAAACTCAACTTTTCTTTGAAGACAAGTGGAGAAATAATTCTTTTTAACTTCTCTAACTTGCTTATATAAAATGGCTATAATACCTAGGTATCTATAGAACTTTTCTAGCAGAGCACCTGGTCCAGTTCAAAACTTTTTATATTGACTACTTCATGAACGAAATCATAGATGCATCCTCATATATTTCCCAATACATGAATTAAGTAAATTCAAGTACTTGAAAAGAACCTAGTTTATTTTTTCTGCAAGACTGACGAAGTTGTCTAGTCATAACCATTTAAATTGGAAGACTTTTTTCTTTCCTTTTTATGTGGAGGAGTTGAATAGACTGCAAAGTACCTATATCCAAAATTAAAGTGCAAATACCCAAAAAGACGAAGCCATAAAAAGAACCGCTGTCTACTATGTTTTACTTTAAATAACACAACATTCGAAAATAGTATAGTGAGCACCCTATGTGCTGGAGGACTGCAAAAAGTAGTGAAGACCACATGGATCATAATACCAGCAAGTATATCGGTGTCTCCAGAGGGAAGAAAAGGAAGGTGTTTTGTGGCACTGCCGTTGAGGTGTAAATCGGATAACATCTGACTATTTTTTCAGTCTCCTGTTGGGGTGTAAAATTGATTTGGTAAATGCTGCTGAAACCCTGATACAGGGTATAGAAAATCTGGGATTCCTTTAAGGTTTTAGGGGATACGACCAGGTACAACATTTGTGCTAATTCTGTTTAAACATACTTAACATTTTTTAGAAGTACACCTGGCAACCAGACACTTCAATGGAGAGGGATTACCAAATAAAGAACAGGGAAGAACCTGATCGATAATATCATCCAAAGGATTGTTTGGAAGATCCAAAGAACGAATTATATCCAAAATTTTGGACCTTCTCTCCAGAGCTCCTTCATACCTTTTAACATCAGATAGATGGTTAGTTTTGAACCTTCCATAAACACTGACTTAGATTGATCTATGATAAAGCAAAAAAGTGCACATAATCAGACAAGAACCATATTTTCACATGTTCCACCTTTTTGACATTTCAGCAACATAGGCATGTCTTGCTTGTATATATTCATCTGTCTTTTCCTTGCAAGAATGGCAACACCAATCCGCAGGAACTGACTCTGTAACAGGTGGAACTAAACATGTCGGATGTACAAGTTGGCTACAACAGGAACACTGGAGCAATTTTTTCCTCTCCTACTTGGATGACCACCGAGAAGAGTAGAAAGATCAATAAAAAAGAAGCAAACGCACCAAGAGAAATAGAAGCGACAAGATTCAGTGTCTAGTACCTCCTCCGAATTACAAATGTCACAGATCTGAAATTCATCGTCATCGGACTCGGTAGATTCATACTCAGAATCAGCTGTACTTGTTAGAAAAAAAATCAGCAGCAAGAAAAATGCCAAGAGCAAACTCTATGAAGCATCATGTATTTTACTCTAAAAATTACAACAATGCGAAGAGAATTCGGGATAACTTCAATAGATAATCCAATTTAAACGTCCTAACTGTTCAAGAGGGAAGAAATAATTATGTCTATGGAACCTTCACTAGTAATGAATCCTGTGATTACAAAATTGTTGTATCAAGTTCAAACTAGTTCTAGCAAAAGTATATCATCTACAACCACAGGGTTTCAAAAAGATCCAGAGGTCTTGACATTTTGAAGATAAACACAGAGCTTATAGCATACTACACATTGCTGCATGTGTATAGCATACTACATATAGCTGCATGCATACATATACCATAAGAAATTAAATGCATGTATGAAAACCACCACCACCCTAGTATCAATACTGAATCTCGAGAGTTTTAGCATATAAAAAGGAAACATCAATTTTGAACATGGAAGGAAGTTGTTTCCCAGAATTTTTAGTTCACAGTTGAACTGGAAAACATGATACATTGCAAATTACTGCCAGCTGATCTCAAATACCAAAATACCCAATTGGAAGAGAAAGGCATCCTTGACGCAAAGGAAAAATTTAAGGATTAGAGATTTACTATCTGATTCTTCATCACTCCTCTGATCACCCATTTGCCATTTAGCAACTTTTCTCACTCTCCCTCTAAATGATACACCAGGTGTCGCAGAGTGTCTCTTTCGCTGAAGCTCTTTGACACTTTCATCTATGCATGAACTAGAAAGTAAGCAAACTGGATGCCATAGGAGGAAGATATAAAAAACCATTATAGATGCACATACCAGGAAGTGGTTCAGGTTTTTCAGGCAATGGATAATTCTCTTCTACAAATTTAAGCAACAACTCACGAGGTCCAGACACAAAATCATCAAGTTCAAGACCCTATCAAGATTTCAGAAACACAAGAAAACAGGTTAAGGAACACAATTTTCATATGGACTAGGCTTATTTCCAAACCTGAATGAAAGAAGTATTTCAGAAAATGTAGATACAAGGTGTAAGCAAACGAACAGCAAAATACAAGAGATCTAGTCACAGCTGTAAGGAAAAAATCAGGGCCATGGAGTGCTATCCAGAAGAGTGTGGCCCCTGCTAAGGTGAGTGCTTCACTTGATTGGTAACTAGGAGAGCTTGACTGACACATGTGAACTTCAAAAGAGGGGATAAATTATTTCTTCAAGATGTTATCTTTGCAAAGAGGCTCTAGAAACCAAAAGTCATGAGTCACCTGTTCCTCCACTACAAAGTAACAACACAAGTATGGTCTCTATTCACCTAATTTAGCTGGCCTCAATTGGATTATACCAGAACATACAGCAGACCTACTATGTTGTTGGGTCAAAAGGGAGGTAGCAAGAGCCAGAAGAGGTGGTGTAGAGCAGTAGCAGCTTGTATCTGGTGGATCATATGGAAGGAGAGAAATCAGAAAATTTTTGTGGGGAAAGAATGCACTATAGAGAAAATTAAGTGGAAAGTAATTACAACTTTAGGTTTTTGGTGTAAAGAAATGAATATAGAAGAAAGAATTCAGCTAGTGGATTTCGTAGGAGCTCTGTCAGTTTCCTGTTTTCTTTTTTTTTCTATGTAATTACCACACTTTTGGAGGTGGCCAGATAGCCCCTAATGCTGAGGAATACAAAGTTACTGGTTTCAAAAGAAAATGTAGATACATGTAAATGCGGAGAAAAGAAACATGACGCAAGCCATGTGACTTACATATTTTGAAACAGCTTCCTCAGTTCTTGCTTCTCCAGTGCTTTGAAGGCCTATGACCACACACTTACCTTCAGTCAATGCTTCCTTCGCAATTCTAACTACTGCAGGCACCTTAGCGGAGATACACATGTGTCTAAAGAAGCGCTACATTTTAGAACAGAAAAAAGGGATGTAACTGAGATGTATATCTCCTATAACATAAAGATGTTTGCAGAAAGTAGTTTTTGAGCCACAAAACATGGAGATCTTAAACCTGATGATTAGCCCAGTAAAGTCTCCAGAGCTGATTAGAAGAGGGCTTATTATCATCAGTGAGAAATGCACCAGCTGACAGCAATTCCACTCTAAGCTCTGCCCAGAATTCAGCAGCCTTTCTATAATTTTCCTGAAAACATAATATAATGAGAGTCAAATGGACAAACTGCACAAACAGAAAAATAACAACAGTTGGTTATCAACATAAAGGATTATTTTAATTATGGTCAGAGGTATGCACCAAAAAAGCAGCACATACCTCCTTATATTCGAAAAATCAAACATACTGAAGCCTAACGCAGCAAGTTACAATCACAATTCATGAAGAAAGAAGCAGAATATTTTGGCAATTTCAATTCTTCGTATCTCTCCACCCATGAATAAGCCAAAGTGAAAAAGCACTTTTCTTGTTTGAAGCATAAAACAGACAAATGAAGTATGAAAACATCAACTGTGTATTTAGTTGACATATCAAGAAAAAAAGTTGACTGCACCGTAAAGATCAAATACATTGTTACTTTTGTTCTCTTTCAAGGATCTATAAAATTATGGACCCTCGAGGAAATTATCCTATTAAGAAATACAAAGCAGTAAATGACATCACAATCAAGCCAGACCGAATAAAAAGACCCTACGGGTCCGAATATGCTCTCATCAGAGGAAAACAAAGCTATAGTGTATCTAAGCACCTAAGTCTGACACTATTCTGCCCCTGCAATTTAGGAAGACAGATACAATTCTCACACCTAGTAGCACTAGTGTGAGTTCATTCAAGACCAATGTGAGCAAGAAACCCATCTTACCAGTCATCATCCAATAAAAACAAACCATACCTGCATCTTGGCCTCTAAAGGTACTTCAACAACTTCAAACTCTGCACCTTTGTAGCTAAGTGTACGACACACATACATACCCCTAAGACATCAAGACGTTAATAGTATAGAGATAGACTGGCTTGATAACTTAGACATAGATAGCCCAGAAGAAACCTTGCTTTCATGTCCATGGCAACAAGTTCAAGTGCCCCCACACCACCTTTCTCCATTGCACCTGTAGTATCCAAAGGAACAAAGGGATCAAAGCAAAATCACCTTCAGAATTTGTGAGATATCTACATTTTAAACCACAACAACAACAACAACAACAACATACCCCAGTGCCTCAAAAGGCTCCCACTCATTGCGGGGTGAGGGGGGGTCGGA
>JAPFFP010000002.1:462692-513392 GCA_026153255.1 Solanum medicagineum
GGATGAGTTTTGACTAAAAACCTCATTGACTTCTTCCTGAGGAGGAGGTGGCGCAGGAGGACGGAGAACAGCAGTATGAGATGATTGAGGAAGAAATTGCTTAATCTTAGATATATCAACTGCAAGGTCGATCCCACATTGAGGGCAGGAGAAGCGAGAGAGGCCGTGAGGTACGTTGAGTATGGCCTTGCAGTGAGCGCACGGCAGCTGGATCTTTGTTGGATCAATACCATGAGCCAATGCACTGCTACGTTGTTGTTGAGGCATGAGTTCGGGAGGCAGCATCTGCGGCAATTGACAGGTAGGGCATACAAACTCTGTCAGTCCCGGAGCGACTGTCAAAATCATCTTACAGCCAGCACATCGAACTTGGCAACCTCCGACACTATCAGAACTACTGCCGGAGGGCGGTGGGAGAGAAGGAAGAGTAACTGAAGGGTTCGGGACCGATTGCTGTCCCATATTATTACTATATTAAGTAACAAACCGATATACAGAAATGGTACAGTGCAGCAAACAGTAATTGACGATGGGAGAACAGAAATTGCCGTCGAGTAACCGGCCGACGGATGCGGGCCGGCGATGTCCGGTGAGTTCTGGCTCGCCCTTAATTCGTGGGCTTTGGGACCGACGCTGCCGCTTCCGGCGAATGGCAAGTACTAGACAGATAAATGGCCGAATGAGTTTATATTTGAGCGGTTTAGCCCCTAAATGAACGGAAAAGTGCTAAAGTAACCCCAAATGTATTGATAATGACACAAAAATGTCGTTTGGTATGAATTCCAAGATATAATAGTTTCAAGATAAAATATAGAATTTTGGTCGGGGGTATTCGATAGTTTTTCAATTATTTATTTCACTATTTTTTTTCATAATGATAAAATAAGCTAATCATATACTTGGTAAATAATTTATTTCAAGAATAATTTATTTCGAAATAATTAATCCCTGTATAACTTATTTTCATTTAAACGATCTATTAATTTTTTTGCCTAAAAATATTATCAAAGCCTTTTTTGTGTGTGGGAGTTGGGGGTTGGAGGTTGGGGATTGGGGATTGAGGGGGTTTCAAATATACCTCTAAAACTAAAATATTAAATACCATAATTTGAGAATAATAGGATTGTTATAAAATAAAGCAACAAAAAACAAGAAAATATAATATAGACAAAGTGTATAGAGAGATAGAGGAGAGCTTCAAGTGTATTTATAATATGATTTTGCATTTTTTATTTATAGAATTATATAGAGGTAGACAAAACAAAGTGTCATAAATGTAATATTAACATTTAAGATAAAAGAGTATGAAAAATAGAGATCATGGAGGAGATGAAATATTATGGTGAATAGTAATAGGGAGATGAAAAGACTATATTTAATGGATTCACATCAAATAACAGAATATTTTTAAATTTGTTAATGTATAAATTAATATTTAAATTCAAACTTATTTTATCTCATTCGTCTGACTTATTAACCCATTTTTGAAGAGCTTAAACTTGCAATTCTGTCTCCAATTTTATTACCTGTCTAACTATTAGAAGTTTGCAACATGTAAGATAATTTTAAAAATACAATTTATGATTACAACTATATGAGTAAACATAAAACGATAATTCCCAACAACAGTTCTTAGTAATTATGATACTAAAATTTAAAAAAAAAAATCATTTTATCAACCCAAACTTCATATAAAAATAATTATGCACCTACGTATTGTTAAACTAATCATAAAATTCAATATCCTTATTTTGCCCAGGCTATAAGAAAATATTCTGGACTATAAGAAAAGCTATATAAATATCTTTTATTCATTTTTAGGTCTAAAAATATCTTTCTTTCCATTTTTTGAGTTAAAATTATCCTTTTATTCATTGTTTTGACGTATTTATAACCTTCAAACTAACAATCATTTAAAATATATATTTATTGTGTGTACTTTTTATGGAATGAAATAAAAAAAAAAACTATATCTACTAAATTTCTTACCATAATTTATTCAAACCAAAACAATATATTTGTTCAAGACAACAATTTTTTTTAAGAAAAAAATCTAGTAGTTTCCTTTTTAAAATTTGTTTTAGGATCATGGAAATTTTTTTTTTTTTGGACATGGATAAATTATGTAAAAAGAATCTAAATATTTGTTGTAGATTTTTTTTAGATCAGGAAGCATGTATTTGGATAAATTATGAGAAAAAAATATTTTAAAAAAACTTTTTAAAAAATCTAAAGTTGCCACAAAAATAAATTTTTAATTTATCCAAAGAGTTAGCTTTAAAATATTTATAATTAAAATAATGAAACCTATTCGAATTTGATTAAATAAAAATGAAGGAAAGCTAATATGATATTAATAAATCAGTTTGATCCTTAAAAGATTATTATTTTTGTTTAAATGAAACATAAGTATTTGCAATTTTTTAAATTTTCAAAACATGTATTATTGTAACTTTTGATTATTTTTAAAAGTATTTTTAAAATAATTTTTTTATAATTTATCCCGATCAAAACAATATACCTACTTCATGATCTCCAAAAAATTGGGGAAAAAAAAACTATTGCAAAATAAAAAAAATACTAGTTTATTTTTTAAAAAACAATTAGATTTTTTTCACATGTTTAATTCAAGTCAAACTAATATCTTTCTTCGTGATAAACAAACTTTAAAAAATCTACTTATTAGATTTTCTTAAAAATAAAATTGAGGGTCTTGAAAAAAGTATATATTGTTTTGATTTGAATAAATTATGGAAAGAAATTTTGTAGAGGTGTGAGTTTATTTTATTTCATAAGAAAATGACACATAATACAACAACAACAGCAACATACCCAATGGAATCCCACAAGTGCGGTCTGGGGAGGGTAGAATATACGCAGACCTTATCACTACCTCATAGAAGTAGAGAGGCTTTTTCCTGGGAACCCTCGTCTCAAAAACAAAAATGACATATAATAAATATTTAAAAAAGAACAAAGAAATAAGAGAGTTATTAGTTTCAAAGGTATAAGTAAGCCAGCGAAGGATATTTGTAAACCAAAAAGATGAGTAGAAGGGTTTGTTTAGACCAAAAGATGGATTAAGGATGGAGAGTATTTATAAATCTTTTCCTATAGTTTTATATGTAGGAAGTCAGGCGACACAGTGTGAAGAGAATGAAATATGGAGAGCTTTTAAAGACGTCGAGATGAGTTTTGTTAAGTCAAAGAGTAGCCTTTTGTCCCTCATTTCTTTTGGTGCACCCATGATACTCCTTTTCGTTTATAAGATTGAGTATCGTTCATAGAAAATCATTCTATTTTATAAGTTCTCTGCTTTTTGGTATATTTCTCGTTTACAAGTGGTTTTATCACCCACTTTCTTAACAAAATTGTCACCTTATCAAAGAAAGTAACTTAAGCTGATAATTTCTTTCGTCTGTACTAAGCCAAGGATCTTGAATAATTCATAGATTCAACTCAACATGAATATTATTTTGAGTAATAACTAGTATGTATGTCATTACACAGTGATTTTGTGTTCTGGCCTGTGAGTAAACTCGAAGTCTATATGGACGAAAGCTCGCTCAACTTCAGGGAGCTGCTCGAGTTTTTCTTGCAGTGTTTCACCAATATTATGCGCCTGATTCAAAAGCATGTCCTCTGGCAACACTATATCGACTTCCACAAAGTAATTCACGCCAAAAGTATATGCTCTGACCGTGTCAATGTGCTTGATCTCCTCGTGATGATTCCATATAAGATAGGTTAATTTCGTAAGAAAGTCTGGCGGAGCTGTTCTTCCAATGAGTGACCAGACGTTTTCAGCTACAGTCTTCGCCCACGTGCTAATTGTGTACAAAGCTATCTGAAAATACAAAAGACTCCTAAACTTATCAGCAGTGTGAAACATCAACAATGTCGTTACTAATAATTGAACATTGTGATTGTGAAACTCACTATTATAGCTCCTGTAGGATCAATCCACCAGTAGAATCGGACTGCTAAGACAGCAGTCACTAATCCAACTGAGTTGGTGATGACATCAAAGAAATGGTCTTGGGCATAGGCTCTTACGATTTCATTTTTGAACCTTCGACAGTAGACCACAAGCAGAAACTTGACCACTGTGACTGAGACCATAATCCCAATCGTCCATTTTTCCTTCTCATGGTCCATCTCAGGGCGCGACTGATCAAGTACAGCAAGAGAAGGTTAACAAGTCAAGTGTAATGCAGTTGCTAGTGAAATTGCAGTATCTATCCTACAGTAGAAGCTCAACACCCCTTTATGCCCTTTCGTTTCCTATAACAATTGAACTCTAGAAGCACCAAAACATTATTCCAGAGACGTAAATTCAAACATCAAAACTCAAAGATCATATGTAGGTGCTAAATTCATCTCAGCAAATTGACATACCTTATTTATGAGTTCTTTCGCAGACTCGAAAAGTATTTGTAATCCTAGCGTAGCCATTACAGATGCGAAAACAATAATACCCTGAACAAATAGCAATGCGTCATGAGTTAAAAAAACAACAGAACGAATGACTTAATAAACTGAGTGATCACACACACCACGGGCTGCATCCTTTTCTTCCCAATAGGATAGTGATACTGGTTTGGATTTTTCATGGCATAAGAAGTGAACCACAGAATAAACCCTGATAAAAGGTCTAAGAGGGAATCCAACGTTGACGCGATAACAGCCAAAGATTTGCTCTCAACAGACGCGTAGATTTTCGCAATGAAAAGAAGCACATTTGCCATGTTTGATAAATGAATAGCCATCCTTTCACTCTTTGCAAGCTTCTTCATTTCATCCTTACAAAGTACACAATGATTGGAAGAGTTAAAAGAGTTCATTTCTGACACGGACGGACGCCAAGTAAAGAGGGAAAAACAAGGAAGAAACCTCAGTTAGACTTGCAGGTAAACAACCAAATTCATTGATAGTGTCCATCTCATTGAATCCCTCAACCAGCCTTTCTTGCCTTTTGTAGTATTCAACAATTTTGCCCTGTTTCCCTGTAAATTCACGCAACAGAACAGAAATTCTTACTGGAAAAATAAACACGATTAGATGGATCACCCCCTTACTCTCAAACAGTTCGTCGGAGAACTTTTTTAAATATATAAGTTAAATATAAATTTTTTGATATACATCATTTAACACCCTTAATATAAAAATCATCCACCCCATATTTGTCAACACCCTTGATAAAAATGATGGTGAAAATGATGGTTTCGCCACTGCTCTCAAAAACCAATTCAAGAGAGGAGAATTGCCCATTTTCCTCAAAGACGATTACATGCACATTTTCGAGAATCAAACTAGTTTATCTTTAAAAGTAATTTTTCATAAAATTAAACTTGATGATTCCGTGCCTAATTTCGCAGTCAAACTTAAACTGTTTTACTCTCGAATTCCAATTTGATTACATGAATCACCCACTTACTACTGCACGCCTCCAAAGCTAGTTCAAAGAGAGAAGAATCGCTCATTTACTCGATGATGTTTACATACATAAAATGTCTTAAAAAGAGAACCAGTGAGGGATATATCATACTCCTTCTGTCCCAATTTATTAGTCACACTTCGAGAATCAAACTAATCTATCTAGTAATTTTTTCACATATTCTGAATGGTCAGGTAGTTTTCAAACATATAACACTAAAATTTCAAAGAAAACTTGATGATTCCGCCTAATTTCAAATAGACTAAAAATTCCGAATTCATAAACTTTAAATCCTGACTTGCAATGTAGTTTTCAAATGTATAAAGTTAAATTTCAAATTCCATGCCTAATTTCGAACTGTTCGACTCTCGAAATCGAACTGTGCTGCGTAATTTGGGAGAGAGAAAGTATTACATATACATACTTGGAGTGGGAAGTAGACGACGTACACTGAACCAGTAATGATCGGAAGAGCGACGGCATTCCGGCAGATGAAATTCGTTAACATTAAGCCTCCATGACGACTGAATCTGATCAACCACAGCCTGAGCAGCCGGAGACAGCAGTTCCGTCCTAAAACTGTCGTACAGAGGGCCCTCACTGCTGCCGCCAACAACATTACTCCCACTACTTTCCATGTTTACACTAGTAGTATAATAGATATTGAACAATTAATTCTTCTGGTTCTAAAATGTAGTACTCCATTTGTTTATATAGTGGAGTCATAGGTGACAGGCAAAAATTTTATTCAAGAATACAAAAAATATTAAAAACATTCTTAAATTTGACACAAATTATTAGTTTAAAAACATCTATCTACTTGACAAACTGAATTTAAATTCTTATCGAGGTGTTTTTAACACTTATGATAGAAAGTGTATTTTAGTTTAATTAGTTAAATAGAGAAGTGTTTTTAAAACTGATGTAGGGGTGTTTTTAATAATTTTCTTTTCAAAAAATATTGTCAAACAAGTATAAAATCAAAAGATATCAATATAAATTAAATGAACACGTAACATAGTTTACTGTGTGGGTTCACCTCTGATTGTTTTGCCACACTTTTTTCATGATAAAATTAGTTAAAGAAGTATTTATATATTTGAAAGTACTTATAATTGTTGGAATGTTGTGACATTTTAAAGATATTTTTTAGCATGTGTCAAAAAAATATTTCTTTCTTCTTAATTCATGTTAGATCAAATATCTAAGGAAAATAAAAGCATTAAAATAAATTGAATTACCTTTAGTGCTTGTTAACATCAATAGTCATCATGCATGTGATAATTTACTCTATTGTAGCACGACAAGAGTCATCTATTCATATTCATGTTTTTTATATCTATCAGATGCTCAATCACTTAAATAAACTTCGTTCATTCGTCTAACGGTTTAGTTTTGATTAAAGTTGGAACCTTTCTTCTTCAATAATGATAAAGGGATAGTAGTCTCTTCGAGTTCGTATGTCTTTTTTGCTGGCAAGGGCGGAATTGATGGATGAATTTGCGTGTTCGGTCAAAATTAGTATCTTTGAGCAAAATTTGATAGTTGTCTCAAGAAATTAAAATTTACTAAAATTTCGAACTCATAAACTTTAAATCTTAAGGCGTATTATAAGATAAAGAAATACGTGGCATTCAAACTTATTGGGCAACAAAACCAACTACTCCTCAGATAAGCTTTGCTGCATGAATCCTGGCATCATTTCTTTTCTTTTACTTGCTTTATGATGCGTCATTCTCCATTATTCATTAAAAAACAATGCATGTCAGTCAAAAGAATACGCACTAATGTTTTGTTTTTGTTGTCCTTTCCTAAAGTGCTTCAAAAAAGTACAAATTGGAAGCAACACTTATCTTAAAGACAATGTCCGTTATCTGGCACACTAAAGCTTTTGTTAGGCATAAAATTTGAAAAAAAACTCGACCACTGAGGTCTATTGTGCGTAGCTTTTATATTTTTACTAGAGACTATTTTCCAGGCTTGAATAAATCAAAAACACTTATTTTAAAACTATTTAGCTTTTGGTGTCGTAAGCTTTCAGCGTGACAAACTTCTAGAACATGATGAATCAGAGAATCAAGAGTATACTTGTTGCGTTAGATATCAAGAGCGTGACAAACTTCTAGAACAACTTGATGCCTCTAGAAATCTCCACAGGCTCAATCAAGGTAATAAATTTTATTAACAATGACCATGAACAAGGTGGCTTACCTCTTAGCCAAGGGCCAAGAAGCAAATATTTGATCATATGGGATTTTGCTAGTTCCTCCAATGTTTGAAAATGAGGCAATTTGGGCAAAGATACTAGGAACTACGTTTACAAGGGAAATTTCGACAAATAATAGCAATTTCATATACATATATATATATATATATATATAGGGAATAGTACTATTCCTTCATTTTGTAATGTTATTGAGTTCCTTTGCTAATAATATTATCCAATTAACCAAAAACAAGAGAAAAAAAGGTATAGCAATAATCAGCAAGTTAACTAGATGAGATTATAACAAATGAAACGTGCTTAGTTAACACTAAACAGAACAGGCAGGTTCTCCTCTATTTCTCTAATGCAAATGAGGCTTAATGCAACGGATGCAAATTTTATGCTCTCCTATTAAGGGAAAAAATTGCCACCTCTTCATAGCGGGAAGTATACAAAATTACATCCATATGAAAAGACGCATATAATCATACATGTCCAACTGATTCATTATTTTAAACTCAAATATGATGATAATGAAACTCAATCCATAACCAAAACGGAGCATCAAAACTCCACAACTACTTCAAATACAAATTGTTGCTTACGCCAAATTGTGCAGTAGCTCCTATTTTGTATTTCATTTGGTGGCTGCTACCAACGCCATGTGTTCTATGAGGTCCAACACTCGGTTGCTGCAAAGATTAGAAGTACAATAGAGCTTTGTCAACAGTTCTGCGCTATAGTAGTACAGACAAGGTTCTCAACTAATTTGTTCAGAGATAAAAGGTCATACCTGTAACCCCACTCGTTATCATACCATGACACAAGCTTCATGAATGATTTGCTCAGGCCTATACCAGCTTTAGCATCAAATATGCTTGACCTACATATCAGATCAATCAATTAGTAATAAAGCATAGCTTCAAATCAGCAGTTGAAGTAGTATGTCATTCAAATTTCTGTCCACCGATATACTACATGGAGCTGTCCTCTAATACTCGTGTACTTGAAGCCTGTTTGGAGTGGCTTTTGACTTAAAAGCCAAAAGCAGTAAGATAGAAATTCTAACTTATGACTTAGGCTTATTTTTTATCATTTTAGCTTAAAACCATGGGTAATTTACTCAAATATTTCAAAAGTGCTTAAAAGCACTTAAAATAAGCCCAAATCAAAACAGGCTCCTACTTTATAATACCACCCTTCTTTTTTCTTTGGATAATTGTACTTTATTCAGGGAAACACTTAATGATAGCAATGCCAAATGACCAACTCATATAAGTGTCGTTACATTTTAGGAGTTTTCTATTGTTAATAAATCAATCTGGCATCATATTAAAAATATGTTGTTTATTGAGCAAAAGTTGAGATATTGACTACTCCAAAATACTATCACTCAAGGGTCGTTTGGTAGAGTGTATAAGAACAACACTGAACAAGGTGTATTAGTAATGTAGGAATTAATTATACTGGGATTATTTCTTATCAATTATTTGGTCTAGTGTATTCAATAACAATTCTGTCTTTAACCATCCATGTATTATAACCTTGATATTGCTAATAGTGCCTAATACTATGGGTTGCTACTATAGTTGCGCACCCCTATAATACTAAATAGGATGTGTTAGTTATACATTACCTCGAAACACTACCAAACAAGGTATTAAATAATACCAAGGGGCCAAGGCTAATAATGTACTCCCTCTGCGGTAGTTCATATGACTCACTTTCCTTTTTACTCAATCACAAAAAGAATAATACATTTCTATACTTAGAAATATATTAACTTTAAAATGTCCATTTTACCCTTAATGAAATAATTTACAGCCACACAAGTATGTATCACTTACTTTAGGCCACAAATTTCAGAAGTCTTCCTTTCTTTCGTAAACTCCATGCCAAGTCAAACTAACTCATATACCATGGGGCGGAAGGAATACTATTTTCTCTAATAAAATGGGACGGAGGGAGTATTATTTTCTCTAATACATCCTACCAACAACCCCTTAGTCATAACACGTCTTATACAAGAGCACCAGAAGCTCAGATATTACTTTCATCATCCTATTCAGATGAAGGTCAAATGTCCTGTACAAAAGCACCAGAAACTCAGATACTTTATTCTCCTTTATTCAGATGAGCTTGTTCAAGCATCCATATCATCATATTCTCCTTTAGTTATGTAGCTGAGAAGAGGGAAGCATATCAACCTTTCTCCTCTTCCATATCTAACCCAACTCTTTTAAGACGACAAACATTCTGCTTACATGCATAATTTACTGAGTTGCAGCAAGAAATATTCCACTTCCACAAAATAGAAAAAGAGAACAAACTGTCATGCAACTCCACTAACAATCTTCGCACCTAGAGGGACATATTTTGCTTTCGTCTAGTAGTGTTTCACTGTGACCACCTTTTATAAAGCTTTAGAATGAGAAGTTATGATCACAGATAAATTATTTCAAACCGAGAAGTTGCTGAGAGCTAGCTGGTGCATGCTTTGAGACAGTCGATTATCGGCCCACCTTCGTTACCTCTTACCCACTTTAATACCCAGATCTGACTGCAGCAGGAATTTGAACTCATAACATGCACCTTTTAATAAATATAGCTCAGCTTTTTACATTTATTTTTTAAAATATATATTTTTGCTTGCTCTAGTATTCTTTTGGGCTCATGAAACTGGAACTCTTTGAGCAGCACATCAGCCCTGAGGCAATGATGGAAGGATAATTTCCCGATTGCCAATAACATGTTTTACACTTAATCTGGTCAAAGGTGCAACAGGAAACAAATATATGGAAGCAGTCAGAGAATATGAACTTCTGAAGCACAAATGCATCTCCCAACAATAATGTAAAAAAGCCATGTAGGTGCATGCCCCTATTCTCTAAGATTAGTGTGTTAGAGATCAAAAGAGAAGAATGAGCAAATCTACCTGGAATCGCCAACAAAATCATTTGAGACAACATCCTCATCTGTGTAACCCAAAATGCCTTTAAGCGGACCCTCTGATGCATACCTAGAGCAAGGAAAGCACTAAATTAGGCAAAGTAGCCCAAAAACACGATTGTCCTGTAAACAAGAGCCAGATGTGTAGAGCATATAGAAGGCATACTTTATCACTGCTTTCACATCATCATAAGAAGCACTTTTGTCTAGCCGGCAAGTCAAGTCCACAACAGAGACATTAGGTGTTGGGACACGGAACGCCATTCCAGTGAGCTTCCCATTCAATTCTGGCAGAACTTTTCCTACTGCCTATAATCAAAGCGGAACATTTGTCTTCCATTACCACCATGAACTTCCCCTCTACCTCGCCCCAATAATGAAAAAAAAAAAGAAAAGAGAAACAGGAAAGGTAAATAATATGTCCAGAGCTTATGTAATACCTTAGCAGCACCAGTTGAACTAGGGATGATGTTCTGTCCTGCACCACGGCCTCCTCGCCAATCCTTCATTGATGGCCCATCAACAGTTTTTTGGGTAGCTGACCATGACAGCAATTTAAATTCAACATAGGTAGAATGAAAACAAACAAAAGAGGAGATAGACATGGTTTACGCACGTGTTTAGCAAGAAGAACATACCTGTTGTTGCATGTACAGTAGTCATTAATCCCTCAACAATGCCAAACTCTTCATGAACCACCTGCAATGAGCAACAACATGGTAAAGACCCTAAAAATTTGGACAACAAGCAAATCATGTGTGGTTGTTCAATTAAACCAGTTCTTAAGTCAAACCTTGGCAAGGGGAGCAAGGCAATTGGTAGTACAGCTAGCATTAGAAACAACATCCATGTTGGCCTTGTAAGTTTTCTCATTCACTCCTACCACAAACATAGGTGCATCAGCTGATGGAGCTGAGATTACAACCTTCTTTGCACCACCCTGCACAATCAAACAAAAGTATCAACATGAAGAACTGCATGAATAAGGAGGGCATAAAAGAGCGTTTAAGGCCAGCAATAGCAAGTTCCCCACCTTCTTATGTGCTGAGGCCTTCTCAACAGTTGTGAAGACACCAGAAGATTCAACAACATAATCTGCACCTAAATCACCCCATGGAATATCTGCGGGATCCCTGCATCAAGAGAAGTTTGCATGAGTGATTAGCAATAAACTAACTTGATTTATTTTAACCATCATACCTTTTGCTACTGACTTTAATCTGCTTTCCATTGATTTCCAAAGTAGACTCATCCAGGACACTGATAGATCCACTGTAGATTCCATGAGTGGAATCATACTTGAGCATGTAAGCCTAAAACAAGCGAGCAGAAAATGTTACATCTTTAAGCCAGAAGGTTTTTCTTCTTCTGATATGACAAACTCCATTCCTCAAAATCCCTGTGCAGGAGCTTAATAATGGCCCTTCCCCACTTTGCTTCCTTGGTATACTCTTCTAGTCTTCTTTGATTCATTATTAGGCATAGACTCTCTTCATTAATTCATTACTAGGCTATCCTTCCCTTGTCAGCTATACCTCAGAAGTTACTTACAGAAGTTTATAAAGAACGACAGAGAATGGAGCTATTTTGCATGGAAGGAAAGTGTGGCTCCATCAGAAGATGAAAGCATCAAATGGATCACAAGAGGAGGAGGAAGTGATTCATAGATACAAAAACAAAAAGAAAAATAAGGATCTGCAGATCATAAGCTACGATTGCCATTTTTTATCAGTAATTGTTTGGAAACAGTGTAAAATGTTTGTTTAATGACGTCTTCAAATTTATCCTTATTTATATCAGGAAAGTCAATTCACTTGGCAACCTTTCCTATTAAGGTAGATCTCAATACTTGAGTTTGACATAATAACATCAGCAGAGGTCCTAGAGATGCAATATTTCTTTCTACAGAGCTTATATACTGGGAACTTTCTCTACTAATCTCATGCAGAATCAAACACCATATTTTCATGTGATATATTCTTACCATGTACTTTGCATCAATAAATGGGTCATTAACTGCGACGACCTCAATATCATCCCTGAATGTTGCAATTCGTAATACCAATCTTCCAATACGTCCAAAACCTGCAAGGCTTGAATATCTTAGACATGCGTTTACTGTGGTGTCTGTGACAAATGTATGTGTTCACAAAATAAACTTGATAAACTTCTACGAGGGACATAAAATTAAGAGACATCAGAAACGAATAGCCGCTAATATTTACAACTCTGGAACCTTGAAAAATACCATAACAAAACAAAACAGAGAAACATACCATTTATACCAACCCTTGTCTTCCCACCAGTCTGTGACCCTGAGTAAACGCCAGACAAATTCAAGCATCTCAACAACATGTCCTCTTGATCATCAAATCACAAGGTTTAAAATTAGAAACGTAAGAAACCTTACTTGGAACTGTTGGAGGCACCTCAGTAGCAATTGCTCTGACGGGTTGAATACTGCAGGCACCACCTTTTCTGCAGGTTAACTATTTTACATCAGCTAACAAATAATATTTGCATTCATTTATCTATTCTTAATAACTAAACTCTTAAGAGAATGATTTCGACTCAACTGTAGGGACGTAGATTGCACTACCGAAAGAGCATCTCCGAAGATGGACGATTGTAACTTAACAGAGCTAGTACCGTAATGAAGACCTGGACATGATGCCTGAACAAATTCATAAAAAGTAGTCAAAAAGCTTCCATTAATAGCTCAACTTGATCATAACCATAACCACAAGGAAAATAATTCATATGCCAAAAAAAAAAAAATACCAGTCAAATCAAATGCAGCTTAAGCATAGATTCATAACAAAAGCGTAAAAATCCAGATCGACTCATAAAAGCTTATGACGAACGCAAGTTGACGAAAATGAAAGAGATCTAAATAACAACATATACATACACATACAGTGTTTTACCTGGGATCGACTGGAAGGTCGAACGAGGGAGGCGGTAGGTTTGAGAAGAGACGAGAAGGCCATTTGGTGCAGCGGAAAATGGGAGAGAGTTTGGTGAATCTCTCTTTCTCTATCTCTCTCTCGAGAATTACAACGCGAAAAACCCTAAAGAGTGTAGGTTTGTAGAAATGAAAAAAATATATTAAAGTAAAATGACAGGTAGCGTAGCGGAGTTTCTTAGAATAAGCTGGCTTTCTCTATTGAGTATATTGTGTACAGTACAGACGGGATGGAACGGAAGGGGAGTACATAATGGGCCGGGCGGGCCAGGGCGGGCCGAATCAAGCATCTGAAACATGTCTTAGACAGTTGGGCCCGACTTCATGTCCATTCTATTGCTTTTTGCCTTTTTTGACTTGTCAATTGTTTGTTTTATTAAAATAAATTATGCAGATGAGTAAACATATACTAATTAATTAGTGAATATAGTTATAATTTAAATTAATTATGATTTGTAAAAATATCTAGCTATAAGTATAATTTAAAATAATTTTTGTATAATTCGCGCTCCAATTATATAGTGAAATATACAAATATTGCGTGAATTATACACATATTGCTATAACTATAGTTACGAGATGTAATTACTCAAACTATAGTTATAGAGTATAATTAGATTTTAATATTTGTCATCTATCAAATTTGCTCCTTTTTTTCGTCAGTATCGGATACTTATATTGAAGTTCGACTACATCTGAATTTCTACCGCGTAAAGCCTCATTTGGGAGGAAGCACTTCCTACCATAGATTTTTCCATTTTCAGAGCTTGAACCCGGAATTTTTGGTTAAGAGAGAAGCAACATCATTTGTTGCACCATATCCTTTTATAGTGTCAACACTTTCTTTTGTTATGTTTTCATTCGAAATCCATGTACCTCTTAGAATTTATTAAAAGAAAATGTTATTTTAATGAAGAATCTTTTTTATTAAAGAAGGAATAGTACAGTTTGAAGATGACTTGTCAACTTCAAATGCTCCTCCCCATCACTTCTTGAGGATAGAAACTCGTGTATCACGTGCAAGTTGAATTCGACAAAGTCCAAATGTCCAATTTAGCACACATAGTGGACAAAATAAAGGATACTTGTAATTACTCTCTCGTTCGAATTACTTGTTAATAAATTAAGAAAGGATATTTTTTAAATTATTATAGCTTCAATTTGTTTGTATTAAATTAATATTTTTAAAAATTTTAATAAGTAAAGATTTTGAAATTCTATCAATTAATAAAGATAAAATTATAAATTCACTACATCAACTATTCTTTTCTTAAGATAAATATTTATGAATCTTATAGCGTAAGGAGCTAATCATTATCTCTGTTCTTTTCAAATTTATAAAAATTCTTTAAATTTGATAAAATCAAAATACATCCCAAAATGTTCTAATACATCACTTCAATATATCACATCTTAATTTTAAGATACATCTCTTAATGTCTTGACTCCCGATACATAGTGTTTCAATTTTGAATACATTACTCAACGTCATTATATATGTCCTGAATATGAGAGAATATGATTTTTTGTAATTTTTTTAAATAATAAAAATGTATATAATAAAATAAATTATATATTTAAATATCTCAACTCAAAATTTGACTATGGGAGAAAAAGTGGTAAAGAAAAGCCAGATAGATTAGGTGACGAGCACATCTATGAAAGGCGGCGAATACTACAAGCAAGGTGGGCCTCAAAGGCCCTAAATTAGCCTAAAAAGGCCCGCAAGTTGCGCGTTAGGTGGTGTAAAATAAAATATTGGGAGCATCCATCAACACTCGCCAAGGGGTGGAGGATGGTCAAAGAGCATCTTTCAAATTAGAATTGGCACCCCCAAAAAATATTTTTATTTTTTAATTACTATATTTGAATAATTTATACATACTAGTACTCAGACGAGAGTCTTTCGAAAATGACCTCTCTCTCTATCTCTATGAAGTAGTGATAAAATGTGTGTACACTCCAAACCTCACTTGTGAAATTTCACTGGATATTTACCACCAATAATCAAAGTCAAATATGATCATTAAAAATTTCTTACATTTACTATTTACAAGCATCAAGCACCTCCAGTTCATCTACAATTCTTTGCTACTTGTATGAAAGTTCAGAAGTCAAAATCAGATTAAAATGAACAATAAATTGACTGCACATCCCTTTTACTGCTGTCAACAAGGACCAATTTGATCAACATTCAATAACAAATTGTACCTTAACAAGAATGTAGAAATTCTACTTTTTTTGGCTGATGAGTGGTGTGGAGAAACAACTCAAATACTCCTTTTGTAGCCATTTCTGCAAAATAAGCTATGTTGGTCAGACTCTTCAAAAGTGTCAGCGCGTGCGTGTCGAATTCGCTAAAAGTAGTGTATTTTCGAAGAATTCGACATGGATGCGCATTGAATGTGAAGAGTCCGTGCAACAACTGTCTGCTGCTATTCACAAATATAGGAGATTTCAAGCTTCTGCTATTCTCTCTCTTTTCTGCCTTTTGTTCTTCCCCTTTCTCTCCTTTTGCATTTTTTGTTTCTGAACTTTACGACTTTCGGCTTTCTCCTCAAAGCCATCATCCATCATTTTCATCGATGCAACACGCTTAGCCTTGTAAACCTTCAAACGCCACAAGAATATATGTCAAGCTGTAAGAATTTCAACCAATCAAAGGAAGCTACGGCCTATGTCGCTCGGACTCTTCAAAAATGTCGACGGGTGCATGTCGGATTCTCCAAAAATTGTGTATTTTTGAAGGATCTGACACGGGTGCGGCAACATTTTGGAGAGTCCGAGCAGCTTAGCCTACAGCTAGTACCAAACACTAGATGTGACATAAGTCATTTTCCGGTATTTGACTTATTTGAAAGATAAATAATAATATGAGCAATGATGTAACAGTTGGTTAAGGCAAAGATATGAAGCTAAGAGATGTGATAGTTGTGAAAGACAATGACTTTCACTTTAGATAAGGGAAGTCATTTTCCCACTTTGGAGCAAAATATTTTCCCTTTAAGTATTAAATATCAGAAAATAACTAATGTTCTGAAAAAAAATTTCCGTCGCACCAAACACACCCTTTCTAAGCTTGTGGGTACTCTTTGCATCAAGATATTAAATACAGGTATTCAAGAATACTTTCTCCCGTACCAAATACACCCTTTAAGCCTGTTGGGTACTCGTTGCATCAAGGTACTCAAAACAAGTATTCAAAAAATATTTTCTGCTATACCAAACACACCCTTTAATCCTGTGGGATACTCATCGCACAGAAGTATACAATACAGGTAATTTAAGGTATTTAACACATGAAAACTGACAAATGATGACATATTCTAAACTTACTAAAATGACCAGACATTTCCACAAAGCGGAAAAGAAGGGATCTGTCTTACCTTTGAGATATCCTCAAGCACCTCATTCTCTTTACAATCGAATTTCTCCAATTGTTTCCCAAGCACCGCTTCTATTTCATGAATGAGATCCACATCATTCTGCAAGAAATAATCTTTGAACTAAGCAAACAAAAAAGAAATTTTAAAGCTTTTAAGTCCTAGAATGATTAGTCCCAAGACAAAGAAAAACATTCATAAAAAAGCAAGCAAACACCATTATTGTCATGCCCCTAACACCTTTTCCGTGGTAAGGGTAAGTAAGCTTGACTAAAATAAAAGGAAGAGGCAATTACTTTTTTCAGAGAAAAGCAGCACTAATACTGAATAACTCTATTAGCAGCACATCCGTTTCATGAAGGTCTATCAATTCAATTTCTTCATGTCCAACTTAAACACACTTCTTTTCTTCTCCTTTTTTTGGAATGATTACAACCCAAAATCTAACTGTCAGGTATTTTTTGGTAGATCTAATTGCGGATGATGAAATGGACACATGACATGACGTAACAGATGAGGCCAAGCTTGAAACTAAAAAGCTTCTATCAAAGTAAAGCCAAGTTGCATCTGAGAACTTAGAAAGAACTCATAATAAGCTACAAACCAAAAATCAGGAGGCAAATTTGAAAGTAAAGTAGCTCACTCGTGAATTGACTCGAAAAGAAGATGAGCTTGATGTGATGAAACAATTCTACGAAGCAATCGAGTCAAAACTGAAGGAAAAGGAGACCGCTGTCAACCATCTAAGCTAAATTGAAAAGCTTCATGCTGAATATGCTGAGATGCTTTGAAAATGTGAAGAGAATAAACGGTCAGTATTGGTCTAGATGGTGCTAATGCAACCAATATCGATCAAGAACAATATATTCATTTCATCAAACAAGAAACTGAGAGGCCGAGGAAATTACATAGACTTCACAGAAGAAAAAGTCATCAGAAGCTATAGGAGAGCCAAAGCAAGAAAAGAGCTGAGAGACAATGATAAATGCTACTGCAAATGGATGATGACAACAGGAAGCTCGCGGATCAACTAAAAATGAAGGAACAGTGCAGTCATCGGAGGATGCTCATGGAAAGCTCAGGCAACAACTTCAAAACTATCAGAACTATGAAGACGAGAATAAAGGATGGTATTTGGCTTAGATGGTGCTAGTCCAGAGAGACTTCTCACCTGAGTAATAAAGCTGATAGCAAGTCCACCTCGTCCAGCTCTTGCAGTACGTCCAACACGATGAACATAATCCTGTGGATACCTGCAGCAAATAATTGCTACATTATATCGTTTAAACGCTTCTGAATTAACTTGTAATGGAAACATCCAATCATATTTCATACCTTGGAATGTCATAGTTTACCACCAGATCAACGGTTGGAATGTCTAAACCACGACTCGCAACATCAGTAGCGACCAATATTGGGACCTGCCCAGATTTGAATTTATGAAGGGCAGAAAGCCTCAGTGACTGCGACTTGTATGAATGCAATGCGGCAGCATCAATTTCGAGTTCTTCCAACAACAAACCCAAAAGCTGACAGCTCCTAGTCAAAATATTAGAACATCACTGTGAATGTACAGAAAAGTATTACAAGGTGCTCCTTTTTCTAAAATATTGCTAAGCTAAGCATCAATGAGTACTGTCACCTCTACAGATTATGAATTTGTTCAAAACTAGTTTATATAGCTCAGTGTTGTACATACTTTCACTAATTGGAATTAATAGTATTAGAGAACCTTCCAGATTAGCGAATAGATTCTAGAAGTGTGATAAGATCTTTTTTGTTTCATCTATTGTTTTTGGTGAAATAGTTGAATAGCTTTAGTCTATGGTACGACTACAGAATAAAAAATTCAATTAGTAAATTGAATATATAGAGTTTCAGAAAGAATTCTACCTGCAGGTGGAAACAAAAATGATTGCAGAGCGAACACCTATATCTTTGATTTTGGATAAAATGTATTGCAGATAGACATCCTTCACGTTTTTGGGAATAAAAATGTACTGCTGCTTAAGTGATTCTACAGTCTTGAATCCCTCATATGCTTCATAGAAATATGCCTTGTTTGCGGACAGCTCAAGTAGCGTCTGTAGGTTGCTAGTCATTGTTGCAGAAAATAGAAGAGTTTGTCTATTCTTCGGCAAGCACTCAAAGATTGCCCTTAACTCCTCTTCAAAACCTACATCCAGAACTCTATCTGCTTCATCCAAGACGAGGAACTGAAAGGCAACATACAGATAAGAGTTCACAAATGGAAAGGATACATGCTGTGCATTTTCAAACATTAGACTAAACGTATAATACAGGAGCCTAAGGGAACATGGGACTGTAAGTAAATAAAGGAATTATTGTTGCTCTGCTGGTCTCCATGGAAAATGAAATGTGTCCAAAAACTTTATTCATTAGAAACTGTCTGTCCTGGAGCTTATGGAATAAGATACATAGATCACAGGAGGGCTCAAAATGATCATCACACATATCGGAACTTAATCTTTTTACAATATCTGCCTTGGTGCTATTTGTCTGTTCATTCTACAAAAGTCATAGTTTTACCAACAGTTTGGATCATTCGCGGCATCAAAAATGTTATCCTGTGAAGCTCTACCGGTACCTTTGTGCACCCACATATCAAAATAATTCTTGGACATCACTTATCAAGAGAAAAGAAGCTCTTTTAGAATTATTTTTGACAAAAACCAGTACTGTGACAGTGCACCAGTTTATCTCCTTAAAAATGTACTCTTAGAACCTTGTTCATTAGTTCATATACAATTTTTTCGTTCCTCTCAAGAAACAAACAAAGGTTTCTTTAGCTACAATAATGGAATTCTAAGAAATCCTCCATTGACCTCACATTATGATATCTGGATGCAGAAAATAATTCCATCACAACTGAAAGAATTACCTTAGTTCTGGAGAAGACTAGGGGAATATCAGGATTCTGTTCAATGAGAACCTTAATCCTTCCGGGAGTTGCTATCACCACATGGGGTCTTTGCATCAAAGTTTGCGTCTGGTTTATCATATCCATTCCTCCTACAATCACAGCACACCGCAAATTCAAGCAGGATCCCAGTGCCCGAAACTGTTCAGCAAGCTGAAAAGCAAGCTCCCGTGTCGGAGTAACCACAAGACAGAACACCCCATAGGGATCTTCAGCTAGACGGTGAAGAATGGGCAATGCAAATGCTGCTGTTTTTCCACTACCGGTCTGAGCTAATCCCAACACATCCTGTCCGGCAAGTATTCTGGGGACACAGTGGCGTTGTACCGGAGTGGGTTTCTTCATTCCTAGTTCATTACAGGTCTGGACAGCCCACCCGGCGAGGCCTAAGTCGGAGAAGGTGATGTGAGTAGGTGTGGGACTAGAATTGGTCTCCTTTTCAAGCTGCTTTGGATTTTCGTCAATGGTGGATGGAGCAGGAAGGGGTTTTTTGGGGTTGGGTTTAGTTTTCCGGGAGAATAAGGGGAAGTTCTGATCCAGCTCTTCCATTGTTAAACAGAAGGAGCTCAATTTCTGATGAACTCTGAGAAGAGTGAAAGCTCCGAATATATCTTGTTTGGACAGTGGCGGAGACGACGGCGGAAAACGGCGCCTTTCAGTTTTTTCAGTGCTTTATAAGTGGGCCCTTAACCTGGATCCGTGAAAGCCCAAAATAAGCAACTTGGATCCATTAGGCAAAGTATTTATCAAAATTAAACTCAACTTTTAATATATTTATTCCGATTGAACCATGATCCAAACTATTTATTCAAACTATCCCACTTTGACACTATAGGGTTATGGTGAAGCCAAGATTCCGGAGTTTAAGATTTGAAAAAGTAAGCACACAAACTAATCGAAGGAGATTCAGCATCTATTATATAAAGATAAAAAATAATTTTAACTATGTAAAAATTCTATAGCTTTCCATCATATAGGCTTCGGATAAACCCTCTGTTGTGCCACTGCATCAGGGTGTGAATATGTATATACTATGATAATATATAGTATCAAACAGTAATTGAGCAATCTTTTCACTAAGCATTGTCTTTTCCTTTTTGATACCATCAAAGTTATATACACTTTAATTGTATCACAAATTAAATGAATAATGCTTTCAATGATTGTTGCGTCTTCATCTTTGATGGTATCAAGTCATAATTAAGCAACTTTTGTTGAAGCATTGCATGTTCCTCCTTGATACATATACTCTACTAGTATCAAAAAATAATTGAATAATATTATTTGATGAAACACTACTTCGTCTTTAATACCATCAATATATAGAGAGAGAGAGAGAGATTGACGATATCATATAGTATTTTTTTCCTTCTTGATATTATCAAAGTACATATATTCTAATGGTATCAAACGCAGAAGTAGTTAAAATTTGGGGATGTTGAGAAAATAAAAATTGAGAATTACATTTAAATGAAGATACCCAAAAATGCAAAGACACAAGGGTTAATCAGTTTCAATATCACTAAACGAAACGAATTCTCTAGTATGAATAAAACACAATACTTCCTACTACTCCTGCTTGCTTTTTTTGGTCCAACTATTTTACATTGAACATCTAATCTACACAACAAAATCTAATTCTCATGATACACCAACAAAACTCATCAGGAACAAGCAAAAAAAGAAAATAAATCATTCATCCAAAGGTCTTCGCAGGCCACAGTATATGGCTTTTCGAACCAGAGGATGAGTATCTTCGGTTAGTACCTCTGCGTCCAACTTCTCAATATGCTGCCATATCTGTACAAAAACCCGGGTAAGAAATTCTCACAGTTAGGTTGCATGAATTTACAGCATAAAAGTAAATGACAGTTTAAGGAGTTGCAGTTATTGGATTTGTTCAAGTAGTTGCGAGGTTGAGTTCCTCCAATTTTTGAACTCGCTCACACATCACTTTAGCTGACAACATCTGTGTTGCTCAGATCGACACACACACATCAACATTTTTTAAGAGTCTGAGCGACATAGGCAGATATAGGTCAGATATGGTAATTGTTACATGACGAAGCAATTACCTCTGAAGCATATTGCCTGGTGAAGGCCTTGAGGTAACCCAGAGTTGTTAAACACCATTGCTGTTTTTCGTCAAGATTATATCCATTACTTTTTCCTCTGCTCCCATTAGGATGACTGTAACTCCCCAGTGTAAGAGAGACATAATTTAAAAATCATAAAGGACAAAAGGAAACATAAGATAAAATCTCGTCCTGAGAACATCAGAATGAAGAGTATGATTAATGGATACAACACCTTTTCTTTGGTCTTTCATTGTCCTTGTCTAACTCCATTACTGAAGAATCTTCAAGGTCAATGGTCATATCATCTGCATCTGCATGACCAGAGGGCCGTAAAGTTCCATCTCTGCATGCATCATGAAGGGGTTCTGCTAAAGCAGTCGAGAAGCTTTTATACAGTGAAAGAAACAAAGCCTGCAACAATATTTTTGTCAGCATTTGAGTCCTCATTAAATCCAAGATATCCAGATATGATACACGTCAATTTCTTTTTTAGCTATATCATGACCAACATAAAATACCTCAATTTCATCAACTGCTCGAGCAAGAAGAGCTTCCTTTGCTTCTAAAGATTCACGAACAGCTACCTCCTCCTCTTTTGCTTTTTCAGCATATGATTTCAGTCGTTTTATTCTTACAGGGTTTTCACCCATAACAGGTTCCCCATCTACGATACTCAGCTTAGACTCGGCAGATTCTAACTCTTTTCTGGCTCTAGATGCAGCTCCTTCTGCCAAGATAATACTTCTCTCAAGGGATGAAATCTCTTTCCTCAGATCAGAAATCCGATTATATGTCTTACTGACAGCACTCCTGAGGATCTACAGCCACAAAACACTAGATCATGGTTCATAACTCAAACTAGATCATAACACGCCGGAAGTAGTGCTGGAGAGGGAAAAGAAAAAGAAACAAGAAATGCAGAGGGAACCCAATAGCGTATAACAATAATCAGGCAAGACAAGAAATTACAGGTTTCCATCAAAATACAGAATGGGAAAAAAAAAAAGAGCAAAAACAACAAGGGGAAACAATAAAAACATTGAGCCCAAGGAGTTCCAACTTACAAATGAGGGTTAACTCATAAGATTTCCCCACCCCCTGTCTACAAATCAAACTTGAAGAATTTCCTTTCACACGTCCTAAATACACGGCCAAACCTTATACACACCATAACTTGAAAAATCCATAGCTAATACCCCACAATTCCCAAAACTTCTAGTGTCAAAGGGCCAAATTTTTAAACATCTGAGACAAATTCAACGGTTCAAATTTGATCAAATGGTCTAAACCTTTTTCATTTTCCTATTTTTTTGATCAAGTGGTCTACGCCTACACCATCACCTCCAACATCCTCCCCCCAAGCACCTCCACGGCTCCACCTACTCTGTACCAGCTCCACATCCTCTTCCATGCATTCCTCCCGACCCTCTACCACCATCAAAGCCTTGACCACAACCTCCAAATCAAGAAAAGACAAAAAACCCCAATGTTGTTGTTATGAACATCTATTCACTCCTTCGGACCAGAAACCAAATAAACAAAGAACCACAGAAATGAATCCAACTGTGAAGATAACATCAAGATAAGTCAACAAAAGCCTCTTGACCATGTAATTTTTCTATTGCACTAGGGTGGCACAACCAGATGTAAGAGCAAATCTTCAACATACAAGAACAAAAAGAAAGCTTATATCTGTCTGTAAACCTGGGATGTTCAGACCAGAAGAGGAAGACTCTAACTAATGTAGAGCAAGGAGTGGTGGTATATTTTGAACATGGTGATTTCATTGTGGGTGGATGCTGTGACAGAGAGAATCAGATGGAGGAGCAGGGTGGTAGTGGTAGAAAGGGGAAGATGGTACTTTTGCAAGAAAACTAATTTCGCGTTAATTGTAACTAATAAATCTCTGAGCAAGGGAGTGCCTTTTAGCTTTTTTCAAACGTAATGACAAGTGTCATGCTGACATTGGCGTGGCATGCACTACCAAGCTTAAAAGTATCCACGGTAAAACCATTGGGTCTAGCTACAAAGACGTGTGTATAATATCGTTCATGCATTGATGGTGTGTAAAGGAAAATCTGTGCAAGTTGGAGGGGTCTGTATTACTTAGACACGAAAGCTTATAAAGCACATCAATGCAAAAACTAAGTGGGTAAAAATTAGCAAGAGAACATGCGCTCAACTCCTCAAGAAGAGAATGAAAATAAATATGCCCGTACGAAAATGACTTCACACTAGTTAAATCAGGTGATTTACCTCCCACGGACTGTCAGAAACATGAAATCGATCAAGATTCTGTGAAGAGAAAACCCATCTCACTATGGCCAAATTAGATATAAGCCGATAACTCATCATCCGGTCAATGGCAATAGCTGTCATTTGAGCACTGTTTTGCCAGTAAGAACTTACTTCAGTAATCAGCTTAACTTGTTGATCATCATCAGTACACATCTTCGCAATGACTTGACCATATCTCTCCAAGACGGTAATCAAATGAGTAAAGCTTTTGGATCCAATGTCAAGAAGTGTTTGAACAACAACTCTGAGGGTAATATCAAAACCATGGGCTGGAAAAACATTTTCTTCTACCCATGAAATTATTTCCCGGGTAGTTTTCCTACCTTTCACCATGTCCTTAAGTTCTAAAGAAAGTGCACGTTCAGTTGGATCAGCACCATCTTCCGTACTATATTTAAATTGTGGTCCACCTTTTGGTGGAAGTAATTCCTCCAAAGCAGGAGCATTTTCCACGCTCTATAGAAAAAAGATAAAATAAATTGCATTACAAGAAGTGTAAGAAAATAGATTATGAATTCTTCCCAAGAAAAATGAGACAACATCACTAACTTCTTTCTAGTGTTTACTCAATCTAAAAAGTTATCCGATGATATATAAAGGTAAAATAGAAGATTATATCAAAATTTTTCTAGAGAACATGTTCATGTAGTACTTCAAAAAGCAGCCCGAATAAAAGCAAAAACCTTCTTATTTAACTTACAGTACATCTACTTCTAACTTGATACTCATAGAAGTAACAGTGGTGTTACATTATTCATTATTACTTCATGCAATTCAGTCTTTGGATTTGTTTGAGCAACCCATTTATCTTCACTGAATCTTGTTCACTTTTTGTCTAAATAGCCTAAAAGAAATGTAGTAAAATCAGCCAAACGTCTACCTAAACTTACACAATATTGCTTTTAGCTATAAACCTGATAAATTTACAGGTTAAACAAAAATGAAAACCAAAGATTGCATATTGACACCCATAAAAAAGGGAATCATACCCAGCAAACTAACTCATTTGTCTTGCAGCATTTCAAATTCATTTTAAGCTTTATCGCTTTGAAGAGCAAAGCACACAAAAAATAATGGAAAATTATAAGTTTAAAGCATTATGTAAAAGAAATAATATATGTTGAAATAATATTATAAACCCATTAAGGAAACCTTTTGAAGCTTTATTGCATGTCCTCTATCTCGCTGATGCAAGTATTCAAAGTACTGCTCAAATCCTCTTATTTTACAGAGAAAACTTCCAGCTTCAGCCAACAATGTAAAGAATAAAAAATGACTAAATTTTTTTAAGTTAACTCCAAAAGAATTGAAGAGAAAAATAAAACATGTGTGCTAGCTGTGACAAGTTGGTGAAATTCTTTTGTGAAAGAAAATTAATATAATTGCAATGAAAATTACTTAAGTGGCAAACGGTTATCTTGTTATAAGTGGTCAAATATAAGTACCAGCACCCCATTAGTGTTGTATAACTCATTTGAGTAACTTAAATGACAAAATTCACTCCAAACCAATCTGCAATAAGCTGGTATTTCCACTATGTAACCAGATACCTGCTTGATTTTGTCCCAATATGAAAGGCGGACTTCCCTTTCCAAAACCTCTTGAACAAACACACGTTGTGGGGCCCATTTTGGGAGATCTAACACATGTGCCCATTCTTCCCATGGCCAGATAAATTGAAAGTTTGACCTGCGACATAATTTCAAACAGAGTGATCTTACTCCATAAAAATGGCTAATTGTTAAAGAGTGTGACAATCACATCTAAATGCTTAAGTTGTTAGAGATCACACTTTTTTATATTTAATGATGTCCCAGCACGCCCCTTCACTTGCGCAGTTGATTCTTTTTCATGAATCAAGCACATTGAAATTCTCTTTCTTTTTCCCAAATGGTTGGAGCCTGGTAATGAGACTCAAACACAGAAACCCTACCTACTCCGATACCACATTAAAAGACAGATCTTGGGACTAGTTAAATCCCCAAGTCAAGCTCCAGAGGAGAAGAATGCCCAGGGTTATATAAGGAGATTGACTTTCTACTTCATAACCAATGTGAGACTTCAACACCCACTTGCACATCCAAGACTAGACATCTGAAGCATCGACAATATAATATGGGGAAACAACATCAAGCAAACCATGAATTAGAATAGGTCTACCACGTTGAGTGTGTGACCATCTCTAAGATGATCACACATTTCAACATAACGGTCAATTCAAAATTAACACCAACAGGGAGTTCATGACAGACAACCCAGTACCGCAAATAAGCTAAAAACATCAATAGTATGCCACTTGAGCAACATCAAGTAAACTCTTCATAAAAGCAATGAGCCATTACTGGCCTAACTGCTAACAACAAGAGAGTGCTGAGAATAATGGAACATCCCTCATAACTGTAGCATTTCAACTTACAAATGATGTGAGAACCAAAGGATAAGACGTGTCCGGCATTCCATGTCTAGATCTGCTATTTTATCAAAAAGAGCACGGACAGCTCCAGCTATTACTGCTGGAAAGGCCCCTGGCAGAGCCTAAAATGAGAAACACACAATCAAGAAGACTAGTTAGAGGAAATATCTTCAAATGGAAATTTTGAGTTCCACATCATTTGATAGGAATTTTATCAAACATATATGTAATTAGCATACAACTCTAAGAAGGTAATGGATTACCTTGCATAAATCAATGATAACCAACGTGTAATATATCGGTCTGAATGGCGGTCGGGGCAACAAGAGAAGCTGAAAGATTAATAAGATATCAGGAGAGATGAAGAAGAAGCTTCCGTAAAGTTATCAGGCATCAAAACGAAATAAGGAACAAAAGGTAAACTGAGAACACTATCAATAATAAGGTTCCACTTCTTCTATGCCTGTTATGGTTATGTAAAACTTAGCCCTTAAGAGAATAAAATAAATACATGTCTTCATCTTAAATGAAGGTTTAACTCTGACAATTCAGGTAGATGACCATCAGAAACGGTGTCTACATGAGGCGCCTATAGATATGATTTTTCTGAGTTACAGTCTGTAAGTATAAAATCAATAGCCTCTAGCAAGTATACCTGCAGCAATTAACTTTTACCAGTTCAAATAAAAAAGTTTTTGTGCAGCAATTTACATATATTACTCTGCTGAAAGCAATGGATAGGAAAGTCATGGCTATAAAATGAACAAGCATTCAATAATCCAAATGTGCAGCAAATAAAGTTCAAGTAGATATCTCAGACCTTAGTGACTAAAATATTCACTATAACTTCCAGAAAGCACAAGGAGGATATCTTGCTTTGATCTGACATGAAAAGCACATATATGACTTGAAATTCAAAATGTTCAGTCCGAAAAAATTATTTATCTGGGTTTGTCACTAGGGAGAAAATTCAGGAGTTACCGATATATATACAATGTATAAGAGCTTGTTTCGATGGGCCTATAACTTATGGCTTATAAGAATAAGGCATAAGTTAGGAATCCTAACCTATGGCTTTTGGCATAAAAACGAGTGCTAAAAAACACTTCTTATCATATCCACACACTACAAAAAGTGCTAGCTTTTTGGCTTGAAAACACCTAAGATAAGCCTATCCAAACATGCTATAAAAGGGAGGGAAGAGGTGGGGGTGGAGTCTCTAGGAGCTATGGCAACAAGTAACTAAGAAAGAAAGGAAAATAGCATTGCTAAAGTTGAATATTCTCTAATATCCCCAGCTACAACAAGTCTTTGTTCTATATTGGCTGATGCCATATAAAATTGATTGGAAAAGACACAATATCATGGGACAAAAATTCCATTATAAGTAGCAACTGCAACAGTTCTTACCTGAGAGAATATTGTCTCAGCCATAAGAAATTCATATCTAAATGGTACAGGCAGCCCAACCATGTACGCAGCACATTCCTTTCGACTAGCTTGCATCAACCGAAACGAAAAGAGAAATAAGAAAAATCATCAAGTTCAGCATATACTACAAAAGCACATGAAAAATAGGCACGGCAAATAGATACACAGTGCACCTCTAACCCTAAACCCTGCACCCTACACCCAAACACAATGAACTGAAACAGAAACCCTACTTAAATCAATGGAACCAAAATTGGGAGAGTCAACAAACCATCCATTCAAGAAGAAAAGCACATCCAACAAATACTCTTCCACAACAAAGCGATCAATGGGTTGAAGATCCTGCCATTCATAACAAAAAAAGTAAGGCAAGATCAGAAAGTAAAAATAACAAGTGAAAGTAGAACATCTGCAAAAATTTAAGTTCAACCCTTGAACAATGTATCTCGACATAAGCCAAGCTGTTCATAGAAACCAACTAGTGTTAGACTGAACTCCAACATGCAAGCTCTCTAGTAGTCATTTAGGCCAAGTAAATCCTTTCATTACACAAGTTACACTGACATATTGCGACAATTCGTAGAAGATTTTCTGTGAGGAGGATGAACGTGGGAGGGGAGATTCTAGGGAGAACTCGCAGCACAAACAACTAGATTATGCAAGGATCAGACACCATGTTTTCCTACGCTAGGATTAATTAAATAATCGAAACATAAACTAATCAATTACCTCAGATTTATTTGAAGGAAATATATTTAGCCTCCTTATCCTTTGAGGATATTTTAACTCAGCTTCGTGCTTTTGTCTACCAAACGCAATTCCAAATAAAGCTCCAGGAGGACCTGGTTGCTCAGGGCAGCTTACTGGAGACAAATCATGAGACTTACCAGCAACCAGCTGTGCCTCAAAAGATAAGTGCAATCTGGGAACTAGATTTTTCCAAACAAAAAAGAAAATGAACTTCAAGACAAGATAAAATGCCACACTTTCAACATTAAAATTCAAAATGAGGAACAGAAAAATGTACTGCAAAGACATGCATTAAGAGCAAGTATATGCGCTCAAACGGTCCAGGTATGCAGAAGCCAAAGTTCACACTTGACTAGAAGAAATCAAATTGCACAATCAAGGTCAAACAATAGGCTAGTATCGGATTCAAGTCCATCTCTCCAACTTAAACGAGTAAACTTGAATCTCCATACAAGAACCAAATTACAATCAAAAACCTATTTGGTACAAAAAATTGTTCACTCATGATCACATGCATTTTAAGAGAAACAGTTCCCTTTCAGCTTCTTGGCATAAACAAAAGGCGAGAAGAGGAAAGGCAGATAAAAAGCTCACTTCTTCAGGGTGATATCTAGAACAAGTAACGGGCTAATGTCACGCAGACAATATATAGTGCCACAACAAACTATGTTTATCATGTCCAAACTCTTGAATGCAAAAAGAGATGGAAGGAAGTGAAGTCCTCTAACCAAAAAAGAGAAAGATATAAAAGGATCAAATTAACAAATCACTAGACCTTCCTCTTCAAGTGCGCTTAACATTCACTAATGCTATTGAGCAGTTATTCCATCAAATCTTTATTCAGCATAATTCATGTTTCATATCACATCAATAACAACTTTATCAGAGAAACACTTGAGGCTACACACCATTCATATTAGACTCATTTTAGAAATGAAAAGATATATAATAGAGGTATACGCAACTTTTATCCACAGTTAGTTGGAAAAGCGGTAACCACCAATTTCAAATTCATCTAGTACATACAAGAACTTCTACTAAATTAATACACAACTCTAAACTACATACAAGCAAATATAAGAAATTTCCTTTAATAACAGAGTTTGAAAATCGAGGTATAAGCAATTTTTATCCACCAGTAATTGAACACCACCAACATAATATTATTAGCATAATACAACAACTTTCATTAACCCGATAAAACAGTAATAGACAAAACATGACCTACCAAACAATAAAGGGTACATATTGTCAAATTTTATAGTAAGAAATATTAAAGATTGGATAATTACCCCTATACAGGTTAAATTTACACTTATCCTTCTATGATAGGAGTAGGGTACATGTGAACCAAGACTATCCAGCAAGCTACTTGGGCACAGCTTGGCCCAGCTACCCACCCCAAGCTCAAGAAGGCCCAAATATGAGTGTGACTGGAGCTAAACCTCTACTGTAAAGAAATTCACCCTATAGCTAAATCTTTAAAGGTAGCACATGGCTTGAGGACTGTCCAAGATAATAAGGAGACAAAAACATATTCCCTCGCCAATGTGAGGCATTTTAACACCCATCATATGCTCAAAAGGCTCTCAGTGCCAATCTAGGCCTCGTCTACTCTCTTTTTAATATATTGTTCCAATATTACCTGATCTTCATATCGAGCTCAAAAAAAAAAAGGTAAAAGAAGTACATATTCAGCACATGTTGGGGTTCACTTACCTCGAAAAATAAAAATGAAAATGAATAAATACATTGAAGGAGGTGTGTAGCAAGGTTAAAATTGTCTATCTGTGACCTGCAAGTCATGGTTTCGAGCCATAGAATAAGTTGCCTACATCATAATCCCTTGATATGCTGCCCTTCTCAACTCTTAGGGGTCGTTTGTTTTTGGACATAAGTTATGCTGGGATTAGTTATGCCAAAACTAGTTTTTATTGTTTGTTTGGTTTGCCATATACAAAAGTATATTCATTGCGTAATTTCTAAGAATAAGTTGTTTGTTTACAAAAATACCCTCCCCCTTAGTTTTTTTTTACATTTTCTTTGCAAGCTTTAGTTATTCATTCTTAAAAACAGAATTTTCATCTAATTTAACTTAAATATTTGTGTATTGTGCCATGCGTTGTTAAAAAAATTAAACTTTCATTTTATTTAACTTAAAAATAGAACTTCCATTTTATTTAGCTTTAAATAAAATTTTCCTCTTATTTAACTTGAAAAGTTTTATTTAAAGATATGGTTTGTGTAAGAAAAAATAGCAATGGATGATTCAAAGCCATTAATTCTCCCATCCTTTCTTGGGCGAGTGTCTTGCCTTCGTTGGAGCAGACAAAAGACAGCCTTTCTTTATTAATAGAGGAACAATTTGTAAGGCCGACAGTGGAAAGGTTCAAAACAAATTTAAGATAAATAAGAAGTAAGAATACCACTATCAAGTTTCCACCCTCTATTGGAAAGATCTTGAACTCGAGACCACAAGTCCTCCAAGAAATCCTGTAGATCAGATACTTCAAATCTTAATGGCACAAACATTGCTGCATAGACATATAAATAAATGATGAGGGAGGGGGCAACAAACTATTGTGATTAAAGAGCATCTTCACTAAGCTTAAGCTTATCTAGAAAATCTCTCATGTTTAGCAATTTTTCTCACTCAAGTCCATCCAATGATAATATGAGAAAAACCATCAAGAACCACAAAGGAAACTATCCATTATGTGCTAAAAAGTAGACATGCCAAACCCAATGCTACACAATGATTCAAGTTGTACCGAAACTGGCCACTGACAACAATCAGACACCACGTCATACACATTCAGTCACATTCTTTTTCAGATATGGGTGTCAATCCAGTGTATACCACTAGGGCATGGTTCCAAAGTTTCTACCTTCTTTCCCTTAATTCCTTTTTTTTTTTTTTTGCTTCGGAAGAAGCCAAAGGATGATTTATTTTCAAAATGATAAAAAGGATCCTATTCATGAGGAGTGAAACTTGTTACAAAACCACTTCTGACACCGACGAGTCACATTCGCAAAGTTTCCACCTTATTCCTAAGTTCTCTTCTTTAGAAAGACGGGAGAAGGTGATTTATTTTCAAGAGGATAACAGGGTTCTGTTCATAAGGAGTGAAGCTTTTATGAAAACATGCACAGTTCCTGCCTTTGACAAATCCCATGTAGAAAAGATTTACAACAAGGCATCATCACTTTGGCCGATAAAGTAGCTTTTGGATCAATCAATTAAGAGAAGGCTCATTCAGTTTGGCCAATTCATAGAGGAAGAGAGTTGATTGCGGTAGGGATATGTTGAAAGGGTTCATCATTGCTTGAAGTAAAATAAAATTAAAGCAGAAACTACAAAAGAAGACGAACAAATTTATTACAAAGAAGAATTCCTTGAGTTGATGCTGATAATTGTATTTGTTAGAGGGACAAGTGTAGATAAGAAATTCATGTCACCCACTAATGTTGAACTTTTGTCTCTATGGTACTATAAAATGCCATGATTGATAACATACGCTATATGATGTTGAAGGTCTTTAAAGGGAAAAAAATAGCAGACACTGCAGAGACACAAGCTAACATAAAGGGAATTTCACATATATTGCATATATATACCTTCTCATTGACAGCATTATTGGTTTCTTCGATATCCTCAAAGACAGAAACCCCAGCATCAGACACACGCCTCCGAATACTTAAATAGGCTTCTACTCCAACCATAACCCTTTCGATCTCCTCAGCAACTTGCTGAAAATTGACATGAGAGGTAGGTAACTCAGCTTTAGCTGGGAAGGAGGAAGTAAATGCAAAGAAAGCAAACATATGGTTTAGTAAAGGAAAAGAAGAAATGGACGCACTACAAAACTAACAGAGACCCACAAATATAACCCAAAAATATATAAATTCCCTGTGAAAGCACAACCAACATGGTCGACAATCTTCAAGACACTTTTGAGTTACTTCTCAGGCTTAAGTCTTTGTAACTAAAAAGTAATTTCACCGTAAGAACCAAGCAAAATACAATGAAACAATACAAAACCTCCCGGTTTTGTTCTAGTGGTAAGAGCACACACGTGATGTGTAAATTAGGCAAGTCACAGTTCAAACCCTGTAACAGATAAAAGTGGAGACGCATGTAAGGGCAAGGCTCATTATCCACCGAGTTTTGAATCATGCGCCACTGACCTCGGGGATATCTCAGCTACCATCAAAATAATAACAAATAATAACAACAGCAGTAAATATAACAACAACAATAATAATAATAATACAAAATAAGCTGAGGCACAAGCCTCAAAGCCTTCATGATCATGACTTCAGGCATCTACAGGTATGCAATATATACTCATAAACAACAATATAAGCCCAACTCAATGTGTGGTGAAAGTTTACCATTTAAAAAAAATGTACTGTGATGAACTTACAAGTGTAAGCAACAGAAAAAGAAACACATTTTTTAACTTTGCGATCTTTTACCATGTGCAATTCAGCTTAGTTACAATTTTGGCTCCAGGAAACCAACGGAAAGGGCTCGCTATGAAGAATCTCTAAGACTCATTTTTTTTCCGTTCCGATTTGTGAAAGAAAAAATAAAAGGAAAACAAAATAACCAGAAAAAGTAGAAGCAGGAAAAGAAACTTGTCAGCCACTTGCAGGCAAGAATTGTAAAGGTTTAGCATTTTGATCAAATGCATAGTGTTACCTCAACAAGTTCAGCTCCACCCCAAGGAAGACACGATAGAATACAAGTAATATAAAAGTCAGCACGTGCTTGCCAAGAGGGAATTCCTTTTTCTTCATCCACAGTAGTCGCTGCTGATGATAATAAACTTTCGAAAACAACCACTAATGCACTCGGTTGGATAACTTTGCTGCACATCTAACACCACGAGCCATATATTAACCTCACTAACAACTGAAAGTACAAAGAACAAAAAAAGGACAGTTTCAACTACCAATTAACTTCTACATCAGATCATACTCAAAATTGCCTCTGAGAACACGAGCAAATGTGATGCAAGGTTTCAAGTTAAGCAGAAACTGAGTAAAGAAGCGAACAAACTCAATTTGACGATAATATCGTGGGCGAGTCCCAAAAAAGTCACTTTGATGTCCAAATGTCGCACTAAATACTAAGTGATAGAGTAAAATCACACCAAAGTTGCAGAGAGATGGGCGGATGCAAATTATGGTTATGGAATGAACTTGGTCTTGAGGAATGTTCTGACTGCTGGGATGATTTCACCCAAAAAGATTGAAATCATGGATGATAACTTCGATAGATGTACTTTATGCATACTTTCATTCTTTTCCAAATATCTCCAGACCATAACCAAAAGGTTACCAAATGCTTTGCTCTCAGACCACATTGTTTTCAAACTCAAATAAAGATCAGAACAGACAAACTTCAGAGGACTCTTAGACGGAGTATAACATCAAAGCAGCAGAAGTAGCAGATTCCTAAACATACCAAAACAGTCAAAAACCTCATTAATATACGGATCCTGTTGCACTGTCCAGTCTCCAATGCATCCTGAAACGATAGGAAAACAGCAATTGTCAAAAGGACACCTCATGCAAAGTAATACAAGCCCATATTACAAATTTGACTGCAAAATTAACATTGGTGGAACTTCCTTTAACTACACTCACACCACTTCTTCAACAAAGCGATGGACATACCAAAAGCATATACTCTAAGCATCAAAAATAGGGGTTTAACCCAGTAGCTTTTACCCATACACTGTATATATAGTAAAACATCCACTAAGAATTAATAAAATATTTGATTCTGAACCCAGTTATCATTGTACATTAATTTGAGATTACTAAAGGAACCCATAAATTTCATATCCAGGATCTGCTTTTGTGTATCATATTCTAAATATTTAAGCACCAATTTGCTGCATTATTAGTGAAAAAGCAAGAAGAAAATTAAAAAAGTGAATCCAGATAAATCTGGCAAGTTGATGTTATACTTAAAATAGAATAATAGAGCAGATAACCCCAGGGTAACAAGAATTAGCTGTATGCAATAAAAGATATGGAGTTTAAAGATACAAAACCAACACAAATGCCACTTTCATTTATCACAAAATAATCTTTTCCCAGAAGGGCAAGACCAGTATTCCCAACGTTCAAGAATAACTAAATATTGTGCTGACCTGTAAATTAATTTGAGTGCTCTCCACTAATTTCCTGACAAATTCCTCGTTTTCCAAATTCAGAAGGCCTATCTGCAGATGGACAGATGTGATACATGCAGAGGCGGAATAACAGAACAATTATTAATCAGTAAAATGAACTGATTGATCAATTAATCAATATACCCACCCGAAAATACTTTATGTCAATTCGGAAACAGCCTATCTACTTACAAAGGTAGGGTCTGTGCACATTCTACCTTTTCCAGACCCTACTTGTGGGATTTCATAGAGTGTGTTGATGTTGTTGTTTGAATCTTATATAGCCATTTAACTCTGTTTGAATACCATCTATTTCTCACGCTCAATAATCTTGACTTGTAAGATATCTAAGGTGAATCATAAATAAAGAAGTTCTTTTAATTTAAAAAGCCCTGCACTAAATAAAAATATAGAATCATGCCCAACACAAGCCCTGACGTGAGAGTAGCCAAATAAATAAACAAACCTATACAGATTCTTTGTGATAAGAAATATAGTTTGGCTGGAATTAGGGCTAAGGAAACACGGTAGCCCTGATGGTGGGGGTCCGACTCCCACCTTGTAATCCCCTAACTCATGTCCCCTCCCCTATGCCCTATGTATAATTTCAACAGACTAAAGGTGAAAAAAGGCAACTAACACCAACATTTGAGTCTGGTACTAGATCATATTTTCCCTTTAAGGAGGAGCCGGCAGAATGGAGACCTAGATTGGTGAGTTAGAATTTAATCAAATAAGGGAAGAAAAAAGGGGTGACTAGAAAGAGGGATGGGGAAGAGGAGGTGAAGGAGGCGGTCAACAGTTGTGTGGGAGATAAAACTCTGGGACCTGATTGTTTCACTCGGGCATTCTTTCAGCAATTTTGGGATATTGTGAAGGACGAGGTGTTGAAGAACATCGAGACCTTCCAGGTGATGGTGGCACTTCTAGGAAAGTGTATACATGCAAGAAACTCCATACATGTTAGAAAAAGTGAGTCTATGACAAGGCACTTCCAGGAAAGTGTTTATGGAGATTGAGGAAGAGGTAGAAGCTTTTTGGGTAAGGGTGATTGCGGAGAAGTACGGTCTTTGGAGGGGTGTTGGAGGAATAAAAATGCCCCACTCCCCAACGGTAGTGGGCTATGAGGGAATATTTAAAAAGGACGGAAAGAATTCAATGAGAATACATCTTTTCGGGTGGGTGAGGCTCGTGAGGGGAGTAGGATGAGTTTTTGAGGTCATCAGTGGTGTACTTTGAGATTCACTTCCCTTAACATGTATAGAATTTCTTGCCAAAAAAGGATATTGATTATCCAATTACGTATAAAATTTCTTGCCAAAACAATATTTCTTGTATAGGGGCTAGTTAATGCCCTTTTGTTTATAACATTCTTACTTCATAAAAGGTCATATTTCCATAAGAACCTTGATTCTTGCTGGAAAAACGCTTCAACAACTGTAGCAGCTGCACATTTTCTTAAGCTTCCATTGAGAAATGCTGAACTAGCGTTCCTTTAAAGAACTTAGATTTATTGACTATCAATTATCTATATATAGCATCACTGCATATAAATTCATAAGTATGTGAAGAAGACAGATAAGAGGATAAAAGTAAGGATCAAGAAGGAAAAACATGCACTACACAGAACTCAAACAGGAAAAGCCGATGTAGGATAACTTACCAGTGTTCCATATAAAGGTATCTTGTGAGGCAATTGCTCAGCACACTGGAGAAGGAACTGCCAAGGTATACGGAAATAAAGTACATAATTCAGCACACAATTCCATAGTACAACACTAAGACTCCTTGTAGCATAAATTGTATAACTCTTGATTAGTAATGCAATAGCGCAAAGCTTTTACTGTGAGGGAATTTTAAGAGAATGATGGATTGGGGGGAAGACCCTTCAATAAAGAGAGTGACGGGACACACTTGACAGACCCAAAACACTGAAATCTCCCACTACATTATACGTATACAACCCAATGAAAATAAAGTGTCAAAGGCACTGCACTATAAAGACAGGTGAATATGCCAAGAAAATTTACCAGAACTAGTTTTATTGTTTGATAGGTAAAAAGTATCCATTTGAAATTTATCAGAACTAGTAGATTTGCCAAGTGGGGGACGAGTTGACAGTTTTATAATTTTAATTTATTACACACAAGTGTTATAAAAAGCAAAAAGTGCAAAAAAATGTTGAGGTCCATTGCGGCTTTAAGCGCAAATAAAGCGTGGGCTTCCATAAAAAAGACGCAAAGGGAGAAAAAGCACAAATATTCATATGGCTAGTCTAAGACGAATAATTTATAAGCATAAACGACAAATATATGTATAAAGAAATTGATAACTAATTGTTTCTTTTTTTATTTGCACTGGGTTTCTGAGTCTCTTAGAGCCCCGACTAATCCCGGGGGTACATAGACCCTCGACAAGGAGTTTCCCGCAAGTGCACCACGGTTAATTCAGGTTTTACCTAGTCCGATGGCCCTCAGAAATTGTTTGCACCCAGTGGATTTCGATCTTGAGACCTTGAAAGGGAGCAAACCCCAATAGTTTAGTGTCGTCTCTTCAGAACTGGTCCATTGGCAAGTAGAAATATGTCTTCAAACCTTGATGACGATACTGAACCTTGCTTCAGAGCTTAAGCGCGCCTTTGATAACACTAATTACACATAAGAAACTAATCCAAAGGTTTGTTTTTATGTTAACTCAAAAGACGCTTAAGTTCATCGGAAACAACCTCTCCACCTCTATAAGATAGAAATAAGATCCGCATACACTCTATCCTTCTCAAACCTTACTTGTGGTTGTTGTTGCAGAAGATGCTTAAATTGAAACCAGACATTTAGAAATGTAATTACTCTAAATATTTTGAGGCAATGACTTTGGACCTCATTGTGATTCCAAAAGCACGAATCCAACTTCCACGTTTTTGCATCAATATCTAACTACTATATGACCCAATGATAACACCAACAGGATAATAGCCTTGCGACTGAGAAGACCATTTCACATATAACAAGCCTATGGAGAAGGAACTTAAAGTTCATGCAGACGTTTCTTTTGAGGCACACGTACCCTTTTTTTTTCTTTCCTAATGTCACATCATGTCTGTCATTACAGGAAGGAGCAACCCTTTTCATTTCCCCTCCTACTCTACCAACATGTCCTCTAAACTATAGGGTTGATTACCACAATATTTACCCCATGCCAGTAGATTCACATGTTCAATTTAATGCATTGAGTTAAATTACAAACGGGAAAAAGAGATGAATCGGAAACTAGGACAGTGCTTCATACACAAGAACAACAATAAAAATCAATAAAATGCAGTCATCCCCACGGCTTTGGTTGAGTAGTAAGGACACAGAACATGAAGTATGGTTTAGGTGCATCTCTCTAACTGAAGCTTGGTTTATTAAGTAGGAGCAGGATAGAGCAGTGTGTTCATACATTCTAACCTGTTAGCACTAACTGACTCAATTATCAAAAAATAAAAAAACCGCGAGCATTAAGAAACAGGATTAGGTTCTTACCGGGAGAACATCGTCTCCAGAATGCTCTATTTCTCGTCGAATCACACTATAGCATGCGTCCTGCAATACCAAACAAAGGATGAACATTTTAAAACCGCTTGAATTGAAAACAACAACAACGGAAGAAGAAGAGTAGAGTACTGACTATTTGATCTTTGAAATCTGCATTTCCGGCGTACTCAGGGCACTTCTCGCCGAGTCGCAAAAGCAAGTTCCTCCAGTGACTCATCCGTTTTCTTCTCTTACAAACAAATTACAGCAACGAATTGATGCAATGAAGAAGAAGACGAAGGGCGGGCAGGGTTTTTGTACTCACCACTGGGCTTTTACTCTACTCATATACTACCTCTCATTACAAAATGACCCGACCCGACCCGACCGAATCAAAGCGGAGAAATGTTTTAGGGCATTTTGGTTCACTAACAAAATTATGAGAAAATGAATCATCTTTGCATAATAAGTACATATATGATACTTAAAAATACTTAAAATGTTTATGAAAATGATCATCTTTGAATGTAATAAATTACATGTAAAACTCGACGTGTTTAGGAAACATGAGAAAAAGATATTTTTTTAGTTTTTTATGAAAATTAATTATCTTTGAATGTACGAGAATATATGGAGTTCAACCTATTTAAAAAATTATGAAGAAAAGAAAAATATTTTGTATTTTTATTAGTATTTGATATTGGTCATTCATAATATTTCTATACTTTTCATATTTATTATGAATTTGCCGATACTTATGTAATTAGTGGTATTTTTTTATCCTTCAAACATACATACAATAATTTATCATGTGTGTGAGCGAGAGACCTATCATGATAAATTAATTGTTATATTATTATTTATGGTGAAAATGATTACTAGCCTCCTTGTTTAACTTATAATATAGTAGGGATAAATCTTTGATTAATTGTCTTGTATTAATAAAAAGTTCTTTTAATACTTTAAGCATGCATTGAATATGAATCAAAATGTTTATTAAAATTATGCATAGATTAATAGTCAAATCTATCCTTTTGAATCGACACATGGCTTTTTTGGTGAAAAAAGTATATAAGCAAATTACAAGCCTTAGAATCGAAAATCATGAGAATAGCAATTTACACTCCTCGACATATGGCTTCTCTGGTGACAATAAAGCCATATAGAAACTCTAATTTTGTCAACAATGAAAGCTGCAAAACTTCAGACTCAAGTGGAGAAAGAGGACTAGGCCCCCGTAAGGTTTTCAGGGACTGGGAAGGCGGGTGGATTATAGAGCTAGGGTAGGGGCAAATCGAAAGCCCATTGGGATTAGGCATGGACGAGCCTCAACTGGGCTAGCATTCATGAAAAAAAAAAAAACTTCCCTTATTGCATCATTAATCGGTGTAGGATTCAAGATTAGGTCCAGGATTTGAGTCAAATCAACCTTCCCTCTCATCTTAGGCTGAGGTAATTCGCTTTTTACTCCTGCAGTTGGACTAACTAGTGACTTTAAATTCAACCTTGAGACCGAGCCCTGCCTCTCACCTTTTGGTTCATTGCAAGGAAAGACTAAAAAAGAAAAAAGAAAACTTTCGACGAATATAAATCTTTGGAACTTGACACTTGGACACCAGGAAGGTTGCCCCAGGGTCCTTTCCAATAGTGTGACATAAACAAATGTTCTATGGTTTGAATTCAGTGGATCTCAAACCATCCATTGTTCTTTTTTACAAAAGCAAAATATTGAATTGATACAATGAAGAAGAAGAAGGGAGGGCAGGGTTTTGTACTCACCACTGGGCTTGGCTTCACTCATATCTACTTATTACTAAAACAATTAGGCTTCCGACTCGACTCAATCAATTCAAAGTCGAGAAATGTTTTAGGTCTTATTTGGTTCACCAACAAAATTATGATACTTAGGATTGTTATGAAAATTAGTCATATGTACAACAATATGTAGAACTTATCATGTTTAAAAGAATACAAGGAAAATGTTTTTTGAATTCTTTTACTCGTATTTGATATCGGTCATTCATAATATTACTCTATCTTTCATATTTATTGTGAATTGTCGATGCTTATTTAACTAATAATGTATTTTGATCTCCCAAATATGCACACAATAGTTAATCTGGTATTTATGTATATATTGAATCTGCCATGATAACATCAATCGTAAGATTATTATTTATAGTAAAAACAATTACTAGCTTATTTGTTTAACTTATAATATAGTAAGGATAGATCTTTGATTGATTGTCTTGTATTAGTAGAAGATTCGTTTGATATTTTAATGCATGCATTTAATAGAAATCAAATATTCATTAAAATTATAAATCAGTAGTATGACAAAAACAAATTAGGCACATTCAGATCAAATAATCGACGGTAAAAAGAAATACAAGTACACTTGATCAACTAAAATTTGAATGATTCACAAAAACAACCTCAAATTAAAAGAATACTCCTAAATCCTTCCGCTTCTCTTGTAGACAAAAACTATAACTTCATTTTCAAAATCATAAATTAGTTTTTACAATCTACATAATTTAACTATTTACAAATTAATACTTGTTAATCTATAATACAAGTATCAAGTTTTTATCCACATAAGTTAAATAAAAATACTCGTTTGAATTTTAATGATTTGACGCTTGATATTTCACTTTTAAATCAATTTGGACCAAACTCTAGGAAGTGTCAATATGAGATATTTCATAGATAAAAAATTTAATATATCGATAATTTTATAAGACTTTATTCGCTCTTAACATTCAAGTGAGCTCCAGTTGTCATATAAGCATTAGTAATACATAAGTTGAAAAAATGTATCAAACAAAATACTATTGATATGCAAGCAGATACATGCATTATTTTTTCTAATACACTTTACCAAACAATCCTTTACAAACTTATTGATACCGATGCCAGTGAATTATCTATTCAATCATGACACCTAATTTTACTTCATAGTTATTTCTCTTCTTGTTGTGATTCCTAAATTCAATTTAGTTGTGAATATTAATCTCGAGTTATCTTATAGGAATGGTGGTTGTTGAGCTAAGTTTATTTCAAATGTATAAAATATTTTAACGTAGATAAAGCAAACACAATTTTACTCATATTAATTTACTTTTTTTCCCCTTAAGTCCTCATTAGTAAACAAGTTAACAACTTGGAATATGTATCTCAGGAGATAATACTTAATTTGTCTCATATTAACTGAATTTATAAGGTAATTTATACATATTAAGAAAAATATTTAAAGACAAATTTTACACCATACTTTTCATATTGCCCTTTGTAAAATCATACTCCCTTCGTCTCATATTACTTGAATTTTTGAGATTTTTTTAAGGTTCAAAATATTTGAATTGTTCAAAGTTCGAGGTAAAGGTTTTAAACTTTTTTCATATTTGCCTTTTCATTTATTGAACTTTTATATTTTCTAGGATATAAATTACTATGTATTTATGATTTTACAAAGGGCAATAGTGAAAATATGATGTAAATTTTATCTTTGAATGTTTTTCTTAATATGTGTATATTACTTCACTAAATCAATTATTTTGAGACGGAGGGAGTAAATATACAGTGTAATTATTTTCTGAAAAATATAAAAGTTCAATAAATGAAAGGGCAAATATGGAAAAAATTTCAATGATTCATTTTGAAATTTGAAAAATTCAACTATTTTAAACCTTAAAAATTCAATTGATTTGAGACGGAGAAAATACTGAAAACATATTTAAATTTGGTACAAAATTATTATTTTTATCTCTAAATTATTGATAATTTTAAAAAAATCTTTTTCATTTAACTAATTAACAATTAACAGAAGTTAATGCGCCCTAAATTTTATGACATCAGTCAAATATACCCTATATTCTCGTCAATTGTTTTTGATGGCAAACACTGTCTTAACATTCCCTAGCTAGTGTAGTTCGGGGATCATCCCAGCAAGGCTCTATGGTGTCGCTGCCAATGAATCTCCATTCATATTCTTCGGTTTTAGGTCGGAGAATGATGAAATCTGAATGGAAACTGAAATACTCTATTTCTCCATCATTATTCTCACCCACTAATAATACTAGAGCATTTGCGTCTTCATCGGAGCTCAATGGACCCTCCATTTCAATAACTGAACCCGACAGTTCTTGTTCGACTCCTCTTTGCCACGATTCTTCCATTTCAGGTTTTCCCCAAGTTTTTTTCACACTAATTGTTGTATAAATCAAGTAATTGCATCCGGTGGTTGTTAATTTTTTGGGATAATTACATGAAATTGCCAAAACATGACCATTCGCCGGGGCTCGAGCTACATTCATCCAAAGGTGGTCAGATGAACACCTCTCGCCAGAAATTTTTTTCGAATATATAGGTTAAATATAGATGTTTTGATATATATCAATTGTTGAACATCCTTGATACAAAAATCACCCATCCATATTCTAAAAGTATGAACATGCTTTGACAAAAATACTGACTCTACCACTGCATTTGCGGTATATTTTGATGTATAGTCAAGCTATATTCACCTTTTGAGTGTATTATAATGTATGTTCAGGGTATAGAGAGGGGTGCCTTCGGGAACGCGGACACAGGTGGTGCACGGCTGTTGCCAGCTTGTGTTGTAAGGTGTTGGGTTAAGTCTCACAATGAGTGCAACCCTCATGTTTAGTTGCCATCGTTGAGTTTGGAACCCTGAACAACTGACGTATAAGTAATTTATATTGTATACTAAGTAACTTACCAATTCTCAAAAAAATAATTTATATTGTATACTAAGTAGCGAGCTATATTGTATTGATACTATAATTAGTTTGTTGTATATATTTGAAATTAGCTCTATTTTTTTCTCAGGGTCTATGGAGCAAGTAATGGTGGATTATGTTTTTGGGAGAAAAAAAGCAACTGAAGTTGCTCATTAGTAGGTATCTGGGACCCTATTTTCCACCATGCAATGGGCAAAATTGTTTCTTTTTCTAAGGAAAATTAGCTGTGTTTCTTTTAGTCATAGTAATAAACATGAGAGACCATTTTTGTCATTTTCTTATCAATTCGGTAGCTGAAAGAAAGGGTATAATTTTGAACCTATTTCCAAACAATAGTCATTTCTTTATGCTGAGGGAAATTGCTCTTTGGGACTAACCGTTTTGTCTATTATCTTTTCTGAGTGAATCGTTGAGGTATATGATCTGTGTATATTCGAAATGACGTGCTATCAGTGATAAAGTTCACAAGTTCCTTGTAATTGATTTCTCTTGACAGTGTTTGTCTTATATATTTCAATCAATCAATTAGAATTCTGAACTCTTTAGTCTGTTTGACTGTTCCTTGCTCCTTATATTCCAATGAAGTGTTATCAATACTAACAGTGATAAATTGCTTGTGACTAATTTCTCTTGGTAGCATTTGTCTTATATATCAGTTAATCAATTAGAATTCTGAACTCGTAAGGCTGTTAAAAAGTTCCTTAGTCTGTATATTAAACTTTTGACTACTAAAATGTCTCAGGCGAATGCATGTTCTTTACAATTATTGAAGATATACAAGTTAAAGGCAACAAATGCTCGCGTACCTCTTTCTCTATTTGGGTGACATCAAGGGTATTATATAATTTTATCAATATATAATCTCCTTTTCTGGCAGTGTCTGGAAGCACGTTGTTCAGAAGGGGGATGCAGTTGTTGATGCCACCTGTGGAAATGGTTATGATACCTTGGCACTGTTGAAACTGGTTGCTGATAAGACACAGAAAGGTCGAGTTTATGGCATGGATATTCAGAAAATTGCTTTAGAAAGCACTTCATCCTTACTGGACCAATTTGCTAGTCCAGATGAGGTACTGCTCCGGCTTATTTTGTATCTCGGGGCCCAATTAATGATGGCATTTTAACGATGATGATACCAACAAATAGACCTCCCAACTATCTAGCCGTAAGCTAGAGAGAATGGCGGTTAGGATTCTTTTTCCCATAATGTTGTCACTCTGTTTGGTTTAAAGCTATCTATACCTTATGCTATAAGCACATAGCATAAATTCATTTGCTTTTATTGTGTAATAATCTTAATTTAAGATATAACACCAGCCTTAAAGTGTGAAGTAGTTTGTCTCGGCCTCAACTTCCACTTTCCCACTTCTAAAGACAGGTTTCAGCATCTTGTCTGGTAACTCTACTTCCAACTCCAAAATTACCAGAACTAGGCAAACATCACTAATGATAGTTTGTTATACTATGCTTAACCAATGCAGCGATCTATAGGTTTGTGCCTTTTTCAGTCCAAAGACAACTGGGATAGGATGTAGTTTAAATGCCATGAGTGTGCTTATGGAACAGCAAGGCTCACACAACTTCATTCGCAAGTTTGCATGACCATCTCATTAGTGTTCACACATGGGTGAATGGATTTAACCCTCTTTACCATTGTGTTATGGGGTAGATGTCTTACATTTCCATTCTAGATCGCGAACATATGCTGAAGTAGATTTTAGCCAGGATGTGTCAAAGAGCAGCACTTGTTTTCTTTTCTTGACATTCAACTATTTCTTCTAACAAATTATTTGTAGATGCAGCTTCTCTAATGACCATCATTCTGACAATTCTATAATTATCTACTTTCTTCAAAAATGATAGTTTTCCTCCCACGTCATCAATTATACATCCATTTGAAGCACATCTGCATTCTTCTTGCAGAAAGAACTTGTTGAGCTATTTGTCATGTCTCATAGTCAAATGGAGGACATTGTTCCAAAGGACGTCGCTGTAAGGTATTGTTGTTTCTCAATTAAAGTTGACTTAAACTCTGAATGGTCTTCGCATCTGAACGATCAGCTCCAGTTTTTTTGCACCATGCTTGTGTCAGGTTAGTCGCTTTCAACTTGGGTTACCTTCCTGGAGGTGACAAAAAGATCATTACAAATTCTGAAACAACTGTGCTTGCATTAGAGGCAGCTAAGAGAATCTTAGCCCCAGGTGGACTCATCAGCATTGTTACTTATGTGGGTCATCCGGGTGGGAGGTAAATTCTTGAACCTTATGTTCATTTTCATTTTCAGCTGAAAGTTCCCGTTTTTGTTGTTTGAAAGTCATTGTATGTTTCACTTGCTGACTATATATTCAAGCATCTTCACTTTATAAGTTGGAAAAGCTTAACTTTCCTAACGACCACCGTATAAGGAAATTATTTGCAACTTGTTGATTGTGTATAATGGTATTCTATTTGCAAGGGGTTTAGTTTATAGTACTATGTTAGATACATATTTTCATTTGTTTATCATGTAGGGAGGAGTTTGAGAAGATTGACGGTTTTGCTTCGAGACTACCAATTGAAAGTTGGAACTGTTGCAAACTACATACGTTAAATCGCCCACTAGCTCCCATGCTGATATTCTTATTCAAAAGATAGGACTGGATTTTTGTGTTACCAAAATGAGACTTGGCATCATGATTCTTAGGTCACGTGACTTGTAAAATATACAGAAATTGACTTGATCAGATCAATTGGTATTCTGAAGATGGTAAGAATCTCAACTTATCATGCATCATCATAGTAGTAAGATAAGCAGTAGTTTCAACTATATGTTACTATACACAACTAGCAACAGAAATGACCACACTGAGACTAGTATATATGTGAATATGCACACACGTGACATGCCTTTATTCATTATTTCTAGCTGAATGTACGTACAACGAGTTTTGTGCTAACTAAGTGTTAGATATTACTCCTAGCTCCTTCTGAGTAATATACATCGTCAGTATATGTAAACTTAAAATTGTTTACATAAACGGATGGTGTATAACACTTTATTTAACTGAACTCCCTGGTTAATAAATTGGTACAGTAATAGCTAGCTAGAGAGACTAGAGTTGCCACAATAACAACAACATACCCAGTGGAATCTCACAAGTGGGGTCTGGGGAGGGTATAATTACGCAGACCTTACCACTACGTCACAAAGGTAGAGAGGCTGTTTCCTGGAAACCCTCGTCTCAAAAACCCATAAGCAGAATAAACTAGAGAGACTAGAGTTACATGAAGTTATTTTGGTGGTCTTGTTGATTATGTGTTGTTAGTCCAAGCTCAATCTCCAAGTATGTCAACCATTTTTGGCATTCATCTTCATCTGCCAACTGAGGATGATGCTCACCAGTAGTACTCATTTCCATTTTGGAGTAGCTGTGCAAATTATTATCAATACTATTAGGAGTACTACAAGTATCCAACATGTATTCCCAAAAGTCCATCACTTGATCATTGGCCTTGGAAGAAGTAGGAGAGAATGACCCTAAAGTAGTGCTGCTACTATCCGCGTATTTCCCTTCATGACTACGTGTTGAAGTTGATGACGACGAAGAAGAATTGTATTCCTCTTTCTTCATCAGCACTAATCTCTTCTTCAAATGTGTATTCCACACATTCTTAATCTCATTGTCTGTTCTTCCTGGTAAATGAGATGCTATCTTTGACCACCTGCACGTACATACACGTAGACTCAATTTCAAGCCATATATATAAACTTAAATCGATCATTATATACATGTTAACTAGCATATACCTGTTCCCAAAAGCGCGATGTAGGTTTATAATGGTATCCTCTTCTTCTGGGGTGAAATTCCCTCTCTTTACATCAGGTCTTAGGTAGTTAACCCACCTCAACCTGCAACTCTTCCCACACCTCAATAACCCTATACACATATGATACAGTAACGAGTTAAACTTCAATACACTGAATGCCAAGATAAATGGCGTACTCTACAACATATAAAGAGTGTATATAGGTAGGTACCAGCTTGTTTAGGAAGGGCGCGCCAATTGCCATGGCCATGTTTTTGAATGAAAGAAATAAGCTTCAAATCCTCAGTAGTTGTCCATGGCCCTTTCTTCACTTTGCTTTTGTCACAGCAAGCTGCTCTTCCTTTACCCATTCTACTTAATAAAGTAATGTCACTTTTGTGTATAGTATATGATCAACTAATCTCTTGCAAGTCCTTGCAACTTACATATATGCTGATTTCTCTCATTGAACAACACATACATATATATAGTGAAGGGCTAAGATGTCTAATAATGAGTGGGTAATGAGTGGGTCCATCCCAAGAATTATTTCATGTGGACATGATAAATATGTTCTTTAGCTCGTCTTCCGTTAATATTGATATGTTTCAATTTTGACTATGCACAATTAGACAGTTAAACTTGTATTAAACTGAACAAATAGACATGTATTCTATGTGACATAATAAACGTAACACAACTCATAGGATGTGAATTGCTACATAAGATGTGTGTTTATTTGTTCAACTTTATACAAGTTTAAGTGGCTAGATAGCTATTTGTGCATACTTAAAGAAAAAAGAACAAAAACTCATGTTCAAACCGACATAATTAAGAATATCAAACAAAATTATATATACTCGCTCTCTCTGTCAATCTTAACTTGTTCAATACATTATTTTGAGATATCTAATAATATTTGTCCAATTTGTAATATCAATAAATAATTTAATCATTCTGTATCTATTTTACCTTTGTTATTGAATAATTTTTATTTTTTAAATATTTAAATGACTTATATTTAATAAAGATGATTTAGTAAAATTATTTGTATCGTTTGTTGCTTCTTAATCTTTGTATCAAGCCAATAATTGATAATTATACTGTTACCTTTTTCAAAAAATAAAAAATAAAAAATTGACAATTATTATTGACAGAGAAAATAATTTTATTTTCTTTTCAATTATCAATATGAAACTTTGTTGATTCCTGTAAACAAAAATTTCTCAATAAAACAAAAGATTAACTTCTCATCCACCAACTCAAAAAAAAAAAAAAAAATTCTTTACAAATAACGAAAGTATACATATTGAATCATCATATAGTGTTGATTTTCCTTACCTACATTAGACCAAAAGTAGAATAATATTGTGACATGAATTAGTTTGGTAGAAATTTCATAAAGCGTTGAAACTTTTATCTAGCTTTAGGGGTGTGCAAAAATTGAATCGATTGATAAATTAAATCAATAAAAATGTTATTGATTTATTATTATTGAGTTATTAGGTTATCGAATTTTTAATGATTTTTTAAAAAAAGTTTAATGGGTTATCAATATCAATTTTTACTATTGAGTTATTGGGTAAATCGATAGCCCAGTAAAATTATAATAATTGTTGACATATACATACTGAAAGCTGAAAAGAAAATATATTTTTTTAAAAAGAAATGCATGGGCCAGGCGGTTTCACAATATTTAGCATTAAGCATACATATTGTTTTTAGATTAATCTTTTTATTTTAAAAAATGAATTATGGCATTGTTTGCATTGCTAGCTTTAGATTTGATGACTTTTTAAGAAATAATAATAATATCCTGTATATGATCAGTTATAATAATTTGAATAAAACCAGAATTTTATGTGCTTGATTTATAAAAAGATTTACTCCTTTCATCTATCTTTACTTATTGACTATATTAAAAATAGATGTCCAACAATATTTGTTAAGTTTATGAAATCAAGAGATAATTTTATACTTAGTTCCTAATTTTTTTTTATAATTAATTATAGTCATTTCTCTATTATATTTTTTTTAAGATATTGTGTTTATTATATTCAAAAGATGATTTGATAATATTTTTTCTATCATTTTTTACTTCCTAATTCCTGTGTTAAGTCAATAATAGACAGATATTATTGGACAGGGAGTATATAACTATCCTAGGGAGTTGCCACTTGGGTTCTCACAAAATGCCACATATTAATATCATTAATTAATATAATTGACACGTCACTTGCAAATTTGTGTTTTTCTATGACTCAATGACATGACATGACATAATTAATCTAAGCATAGTTAAATTTTAAATTTGAGAAAAAGTCATCCATCACTTGACTTGGGAACCATCACAATTAATGCCATTTCCTAGTTAAACACCTTAGTCATGTGAATAATATTTTTGCAATTTGTGTTTTCTCATAATGTACGATATTCAATATGTTTTATTTAACTTAAAATTTTATTGTTACTCACGGGATAAGAATAAGATTGTGCATTATCATCTTTTAATTTTATTCTGTGAAATTATATTAAATATGTTATTGTTATAAGATTAAGCATGCATAAGATGAACACTATAGACAAATAGGGGTTCATCCAAACTCCTATTTTGAACAAGCTTAGTGAAAATTCTGCCACGCGTTGCGCGGGGGTTATTTAGTTAATGTATTGAATTTGGTTGGGAGGGTGAGCAGCAAACAAAAGGCACATAATGTTTGACACGCATCAACCTTGTGTTTGCCACATGGATTATTTATATATATAAATATTCAGCAAGCTCCTCTTAATACTATGATTTTAAAAAAAACAATATTAGTAAATTTTAATAAATCTATGTCTCTGTCTCTGTCTCTGATTAGCAAACAAATCAACTACACGTATTTTTAATCCTTAAATGTGTAAATCCCTTTACAAAGGAGGGAGGTGGATTGTGATGCAATGGTGAGAATGTTTTACCCTTAACCAGATGTCTCGAGTTTGAGCTTTGAGTATGAAAAAATTCTGGAAGCGTCACCTTCAAATGGGCCTGCACCGCACAATCTAGATTAGTCGGGCTCCAACATGGGCTCCGAACACCAGATGAGAAACCAAAAAAAAAAAAAACAGCATTAAATCACATTGATCAAAACTTATGCAGTTTGTATTAAGTTTTTTGCCTTTAGAAAGACAACACATTCTCTCTGTCATGTGGAAATTTGAACTTTAACTTCACGTGAATTTGGTGGTTTTAACTTCTAATGACATAAGTAAAAATATATTTCCAAGTGTTCACACATTGGCAGGTAAAAAAGACTCGTGCATTATCAAAATTGCCCTACTTTTGAAATGAGAGGGTCCATTTTTATCTTTTAGGTTGGATAGGTAGAATCCAAACAGGTGACAGGACGGTCAGACAAAATGAGACCATGTTTGACAAGATTTTGTGGTTTCTGGTTGCAGCATTCTTTGACAAGCAAAACAGTCCAATATCTTTACCAACCACCATGACAATGATTGAAAGGGGGGGGGGGGGGGGGGTGGTTATTACCAATTGATGCATTGGAAAAAAATTTTTGGTCAACATCCCCCCCTGGTTCACAACAACAATACACCCGGTG
>JAPFFP010000002.1:513492-543039 GCA_026153255.1 Solanum medicagineum
GTGTGTATCACGTACAAACCAAAAAATATATGCCGCAAATTCCCCCACGGCGAAGGGTGGGGTGGGGGGGGGGGGGGGGGGGGGGGGCGGTGGTTATTACCAATTGAGTCATTGGAAAAAATTTACTAGTCAACATCACTCACTGGGTCACAACAACAATATACCCAGTGAAATCCTATAAGTGGAGTGTAGAGAGAAAAAAATGTACACAGACCTTAACACTACCTCATAGAGATAGAAAAACTGTTTTCGAAAAACCCTCGTCTCAAAAGTCAAGCCTCATAAACAGAAGATACTAGATTCTCTGATACAAGCAAAAGAGTCCAGTATCGTTACCAACAACTATGACAATGACTGAAAGCGGGGGGAGGGGGGGTTATTACCAATTGACCAGTTGAATCCTCCAAGTAGAGTCTGAAGAGGGTAAAATGTATGCAAACCTTACCACTACCTCGTAGAGATAGGGAGTCTTGTTTCTAAAAAACTCTCGTCTCAAAAATCAAGCCCCATAAGTAGAAGATACTAGATTCTCTGGTCATAGCTGAGCAATTATATATGTAAAAAGCCTTTAAGAAACTACATATAGCAAATTAAACTAGAGTTCAACACAAGGGGAAGACAATCACAATATGTTCAACCAAGTTTTTTCCTGTTTATTGCAATAGTAAATCAGCAAAAAAAGGGGAATGTTGATCCCAAGTTTACGGAATAAAGACAGGACATCTAAGTTTTCACCAAGTTTAGTGCAACCTAGAGTCTGCCACCCCTTAGTGCAAGGACAAGGTGAAGAACAGAACCACCTTCGATGTTGTAGTCTTTAGCTGTCTTGTCATCTGCTAGCTGCTTTCCAGCATAAATGAGCCTGCATTGAACCGAACACGGTGTAAATCCAGTGGCTCAAACTGCCAACACCAAATAACAAAACCACGAACATACAATTTGTATTACATAGTGTAAAGGTAAATTGGGTAGTTCATAAAAATAGACGTGTCAACAAGTTTAATATCTCCAAGTCACTGTTTACTATATTGCTCGGACTCTTCAAAAATGTCGACGGGTGTGTGTCGAATCCTCCAAAAATAGTGTATTTTTGAAGGGTCCGACACGGGTGCAGCAACATTTTTGGAGAGTCCGAGCAACTTAGACTGTTCGCCTTCTGCCCATAAGGTGAAGCTGAAATCCTAGAACATCTCAATTAGGACAACATGGATTTTCGTCCACTAAGAAATGGTATTCAAGTAAATCCCATATCCTGATGTACTGTAGTACTATAATGATAATGACAGACAACAAAAGTTGGCCAAAACTGTTATGGAGAGAGTTATGATGTTTTCATCTATTCTGCTATCTCAATCGTATAAGATACAAGCATGCGGACTGGGGGCTTACTCATGTAGTTCTCTTTTTTGGCGTTCACTATCATCGATAAGAAAGGGAAGAAGCAAAACTGTCCAAATTATTATAACAAACTCCATTTTGGTTATATCAGTCTACTTGCAAGGAAGTCCTTATAAGAAGTCAGAATTGAGAGCAATCTTTCTCAAGAGAAGAGAGATAGAATTGAATGTCTCCCCCTATAGTTTTGGTCTAGTGGTAAGAGTGCAATACGTGATGTGGGGTTAGGTGAACGTCTTGGGTTCAAATCCTGCCAAAGACAAAAACCAAGTATTTAAGTGGAGATGGGTAAAAGGCCAGAACATAATCAATCAAGTTGCGAACTGTACACCACTAGCCCCAACAGATTTCAGGATTATCAGAAAAAAAATTGAAATTTTACACCAGAAATAGAAAGAGAAAAAGAAAAGTATGCAATTAAGCTGATAAATATTGGCTAACGAGAGCAAATGCAGATGCAAAGATCTATACAGTTCAACTGCTAATTTTTCTAGATGATGTTTTGAGCAGAACTGCCGATTGTACACTGTAAGACCTGCCAAACCCAACTGAATATTTACAATGTTCTTAACCCTTCAGGGTGGCCCAGTGATTTGAGTTTGGAACTTTGATGTTGGAAGCCTCAAGTTTGAAACCCCTTGCCAGCGAAAGCAAGAGGTTTGTTTTCTAGGTTGAGCTCGTTACACCGGGCTTGCTTAGTGCAGGTTACCTCTCCCATGTGGTTAGTGAGCTATTGCATAGTAGCAGGGGTTTTACCTTGTGCGCACCCAGAGGATAGTGACTGCGGGTTTCTCTTGTCATCAAAAAGTATTTACAATGCTCTTAAGCTTACAGCACCATCAGTTTTTTTAGAACTTGCCGACATATATTTCAAGTCATTAAGACCATAAGTTTATGCTATAAGTAAACCACAGAAAAGTTCAATTGTATATTCCAAAACCTTAGGTATGCCTCAAAATGACCATGAGGGTTTCACATTCCCTTTATCCTTAAATACACTGCATCTAAGCAAATCATATGTAACATTCAATTGAAACAACTATGGTCTCAGGATGATTATGATAATGGAGACAGGCATAGTAGAGCATTGTATAATAGAAGACTTTTAACAAGGAGTACTTTAGAAAAAGTGCAGTTATTACGGGAACACTAGAAATACCAGGGAACAGAAACATAACAACCTGCACAGATATAAAGAGAATCCCAAAAACAATAGGCCAAGCACACAGCATCACACATACAACATCACCGATCTTTTGGATTCACAGTGGGTGAGAGGAAGCAGTATGGCATGGAGAAGAGGATTAAAAAGAACACTGAAAAAACAGATCTAGTGTACACGATTTGAATGAAATAAAAGAAATATGAACCTTTGCTGCACAGGAGGTATTCCTTCTTTCTCCTCAACACGTTCCTTAATACGATCAATGGTGTCAGTGGGTTCAATGTCGATCTCAATTTCCTTTCCAGTGAGAGTCTTCACCTTGATCATAGTTCCTCCCCTGAGCCTCAGAACAAGGTGAAGGGTTGATTCTTTCTGAATGTTGTAATCAGCCAAAGTTCGACCATCTTCCAACTGTTTCCCAGCAAATATCAGTCTCTGCTGATCAGGAGATATGCCTTCTTTATCCTGGCAAGCAACACATACATCAACTTGTCAGCTCCAAGTAAAATGAGAAGAACACAAGATTGACTGTTAAATGTTTGCACTAATGCCGACAATTGACAAAAACTACAGAAGAGAACTGGACGAACCCGGGATAGGTCAGGGCAGAGATAGCAGGAGGAGGGTGGAAAATAAACAGAAGGCAACACTTAACCATACAACATGCAGCAAATCACATATTTTAGAAAATTAGAAGTTGATGTATGTCCAACTGTAATTAAAAGAGCCAGGGACCGTATGGATGTGAGGTTTTCCCTGTGGAATATGGTGGCCTTATACATTTCATGGATCTTCTTAGAGATCATATTTTGGTAATGCACATATCTAGTACTACGTCTGACTTCAGATAAACTAGTTAGAAAGTAAAAAACTACATAAACCTGAGCTGTATTTGATCAGATCTCTTGCAGCCTTAAAAATAGAAAAAAATATCATGGTTTAGTGACCATAGAGCTCTAGCACCTGGAACACACCCTTATCCATTTCCATCCGTAAAGAATGGCTCAATCCAAACTAAAATAACTGAAAGATAAAATTTGGGACCTATTTGACAAGGGTTCACTATACTTCTCACCTAGTTTCTAAACAAGATGACAGGCTTCAAAACAAGCTCCAAACCGGTGAATATCTTGTAATAGTAGCCTAAGGGATATCATCAAGAGTGTGATAGCACCGCACCATCCATTGTCTTCACATGATGAACAGTCACTCCACTAACATCTTGAAGAAGATTAGAAAGGGAAAGCAGGAAGTGAAGATAACCTATGAAAGTGCAACATGGACTTCATTTGTACATGCAAGGTGATACATGCTCCAGAAAAAATAGTAAATATTTGAACTCAAGCCACCATCAATCACACAAAACACTTAGTGGCACAGGCAAAATTTTCATTAAGGGGTTTAGAAAAAAACACGATAGTAGTGTTGACAAATAAGAGAGTCGGGTCAAAAATAAATGATATGGGCCGATATAAATAGGCTACATTAAGTTCAACTCTACCTCAACGCGACAACAAAAACAAAAAAGTTAACAAATCATAGTAAAATTTCTATTTCGTAGCCTCCCTAAAATATCACAAAATTCAAAGCAGAAAAACAATAAGAGACATTTGAATATTTGGCACCATTTGTTTTTTTGGGAGAAAACAAGTACAATAAATAGAAAGGTAGAAAGGAATGATATGAATGAAAGGCTATGAGGGTAGGGATGAAGACAATGTGCCGGGGTGGGAAAGACTCAATCAATATGGAATGTTGCTGGTTACTTATTTTTCCTATTTTCATTAAGAAAATCATTTTCCCCATTTTTGATAATCTCGTTCTCATAGAAAAAACATTTTTAAAAAATATATAAAGAACAAAATTGAAAATACTTTTAAAGGAATATACCAAGATCAATTGTATAGATTCTCAAACGTTGTTATTTTCTTATTTTTGGTACTCGCTCCATTTCGAAATAATTAAATCATAGGAGTATTGCACACCCTTTAAGAAAAGAATATTAAGACATTGATTAGCCATTATTTTTCATTTTTATCCTTTTTAATAATTGTCGAATTATACTTTAAAACAATTAAACAGTGATTATGATATCTACTCCCAATATTAACTAAAATAATTAAAGCAATTAAAGTTTTTTGAATTCATCAAATAGGAAATTCCAAAGGGTAAAAATGGAAGAACAATTTAAAATTCCTCATGAAGATTGAACAATTAAGTTACTTTGAAATATAAAAAATGTCTCAACAGTTCACTTATTGTAATTTGAAGTGCATATCCCATTTATACATAACTATGAGAATCTAGACAAGCTACATTGTATGTGCCAATAAAGCCTGTATCCACCTTGTTTGGAGGATTGTTTTTTTTTTTTGATGAAATTGTTTGGATGATTCTTACCTGTTGTACAGTACCGTATTGTTAGCATAATATAATATTTATTTTGATTATTATTTAAATTCTATTGTATCATATTGTTTAAATCCAACCTTAGATAACAACCAAAAGACCCATTTTATGTAACGACCAATTTGGTGTGACGTGTCATTATCTTAATTTTTTCCCTCATTTTGCCTTTTCTTATCATTGAATAATTCTACTTTCTACCCATAGTTATGGATAAGTGACATTATATAACAACGGAAAACAATATAATCTATCCAAACATTGTATTTATTAAAATAATAAAGTGTGATATATTATGAAACAATACCTAACAACCGTCCAAACATAGTGTGAAGCTCCAAAAGATGAGTTTTTCCAGTCCGTAGGATAAAATTCTAGATTATGAACCGGTGCAACTATTACGCAGAATATAAATCCGGAAGACGAATTGCAAACACGTTAAACTATTACATGAATCATCAATCTCCACACACACATACAAACAGAGAGAGAGATCATATACACTTAAAAAATCATCAATCTCCACACAAACTATTATCGCATCATGATTAACAAGGACGAATGGAAAATTGCAAAACCCTAACGAAGAGCATTGAAAATAGTACCTGAATTTTGGCCTTGACATTGTCGATGGTGTCGCTGCTCTCAACCTCGAGGGTGATGGTTTTTCCGGTTAGGGTTTTCACAAAGATCTGCATGATTGATCAATTGATCGATCGATCGATCGATGGAGTGTTTGCTTCCGAGAGAAACAGAATCCAGCTAGTTCCTTCTACGCTAATTGGGTTGAAGTACGAATAAGAATAGGAACCCTTACCCCTATTCTATTTTTATTGGCCCCTAAAACATCAACTATATTCCTTTCTTTTATAACCCCTTCTTTTAAAATTAAGGAAAAAAAATTTGAAAACGTTCCTCAATTTGATATAAATTACTAGTTTTGTTTTCAACAATTGATAGTTTTAAAGTTATTTGTCAACTTAACTAATTGAATTTAAATATATTCTAATACGCTACATGACATAGTAAATCGTCTCAAACTTACATAGGAGTAGGAGGATCTTAATAAAAAATCAACAGAAATGTTGAGAACGCTTCTAAATTTGGCTAGAATTTAGGATGTATTTCACTCATGTCGTAGAATCGAGGATATATTTAAGTTTAGTTAGTCAAATAAAAGAATATTTTTAGGTTATTCATGAACAAAATCAATAATTCGTACCAAATTTAGTAATAATTTTCCTCTCTTTTTTTCCCTTCCAATTTCTCCTTGTGCTAATAGGATACCATTTGTTTATCGTTTTGCTTTTCTCCTAGTTTGGTATTGTTATGGAAATTAGTTTTTTCTTCGAGGTTTTTAACGAATATATATGGTAAAAAGGTATGTATTATTGACAACACAAAATACAATTTTGTTTTTAGATTTTAGAAAGTTTCTCAGTACATAAATGAGTTCTTTAATGTGATCTCGGTCGATATATATGCCCTCCAACATCAGACACACGTGTTGAACAAGTGAATACATGTAACATATACGTGTCTATTTATTCAACTTTATGATAGTTTAAGTGTTTGCTTATACAAAATTGAAGGACATAGACGCCAAACACAATTATGTGATAAAGCCCGAATAACAAAGAAGCAACAATAATTTCTCTAAGCAAGTTCATTTTGTAAAAATCGTTTATAGACTTAAATATCCTTAAACTTTCAATTAATGCCACAAAACTAAAAACTCAAAGTAATTCATTTGCTGCTGGTGTAATTTATGCATTACAAATGGCAGCTGGTGCATTAAGTTGATGGCAATGTACGTGGGGGCCTAAGAACATATTGGACTTTATTGCATATAGTTTTACATTCATTTTTGCAGGAAGTTATTTTCACGATTTAATTACACAATCTCATGATCTCACTACTGCAACTTTCAATGTTATGACAATGCTCCCCCCCCCAACCCCCCACCCTCTTGTGAGGGTGAAAATACCCCGTTTCATGAATGTGCATACATCAAACCGAACAATGGAATCCTAAATTAAGAAACCTAAACTCTTTATAAGGCATGAACAAGCCCTCTCTTTGAACTCGCTTTTAAGATGAGTATTAGACACAACCTAGTTTATCATGATATAAGAGAATGACACACACAAACAAAGTGTGTGCGCTCGCGCAAGTGAGAGAGAGAACCTGTTGGCAGAAAAAGAAGGAATTGGAAACTCATTCAATTTGTGGTTGTCATCTCCCAACCCCACTGCTTCCAGATACTTTTCGTTCCGTTTGAAGAAAGGAAGGATCCCAAAGAATCGATCTTTCTTTTCGTTGTTGAGAGTATGATGAAAATAGAAAGAAAAACAATAATTTACAGAATTTGTTTATGAAAAAAGTGAAAATGTAACTTGATATCAATCATTCATCAGCTAGAGCATACTCTGCTTTCCCTAAGCACTTTTCTGTGGTGAGGAAGATCTCTTAGTGCTGGTTCTGCTTTTGAAGTCCTTGAACCAAAGTTGGACCATAATTCTGAAAGTTTTACATGTCTTGGGTCAACTTTAGACACAAGCAAAGATAATCAGATGCAAAAGAAAATGTCACCAAAAGTTTATATGATGGGAAATCACACATACCTGTGTTTAATCCATTGTTTTCACGGAGCATTACGGTTAAGCAAACCTTGGAATGACAGATAAAGATCTCTGTTATCCATCCCGAAAATCTCTTCAGCTTTTTTTAAAGTTTCCTAAATTCAAAATGGCAAAAAGGAATAGGAGAAAGTATTCAGTTATTGAGTAAACAAATAGGAGGAATTTGTAGGATGCTAGATAATGCAACAAATAACGCTCATCACCTCACGAGACTGCTTTTGTGCATTTAATTCTTTAATGTTGGTCAGAAATGCACTGAACTGCTCATAGGATAGACGGCTCCTATATCAACAACATGCAGATACTGTCAGGTGAAAGATCCTTCCTTACTAAGAAAAAATTAAACAGAGAGAAAGTAGTTTAGCTATCCACCTAGCTTGTCGGAAGAACTCCTTCCCATCAATTCGAGGAGTTTGACCTAGTGATTCGCATTAAGGAAAACAGATTAGAGGATCATACACAAACCAGTCAGTAACTTTGCCTTTGTAAATGAGCAACACCATAAATTCAATACAGCAGATAGAAGTAATATTTGAAAGCTCCCAAAAAGAAAATTGAAAAGTCAGTTATTAGGAACCTGGCAATGGGCGTGCCTTAGGAGGAGAGTTAGCTGCTGATGACTGTTGACTTGATGGGAAAAAAGATGACATTGAACCTCGTCCCTCATATTGAGAGTGTGTTGGAGAGTTGGCGCTTGTCTCCTGAGGAGATCCAGCAACAGAATATCTTGTAGGAGATACACTAGTGGAGATTATTTTAGGAGTTCCACTTGGAGTAAGACGTGATGTTACGTAAGGTGTCATGGAAAATCTTTGCAAAGCTCGCTTTGAGGCTGGATCCAAGAAAATGGTACAAAGTTAACTTCTTTTGCCACATTATGATATTATAAGAAGCAGAAAAATTGAAGTGCAAATACCATCATCATTAATCACTGTGCTGTCCATAGAACCACTAAAAGAATGGTGTACTGCATAGCTGTTCACCTCCTCTGCAAGATATCATTATCAAAACAAATTTAGAATGTCAAAGATAGAACTCCATATCATGAAGCACCCAAAAGTGTGACGTAAAACCTTGAACATGACCAGATGAACACATCAGAGGAAACACATAACTGAAGCCAAGACTTACCCTTAACAGAATAGACCTTATGGGTAGATTGGTCATAAGTGCCAATATCAACAGTTTCAGCTTGCTGAAGATGCAGAAACAAGATTAGCAGTTTCTCACGGAAGCACAGGATAGAAAAAGAAAATGGTCTTGCTCTACTGGTACAAGAAATCAGAAATTTGACTGGCGCTAGCATTTGAATTCCAAAATTATTACCAACAATTCTTTTAGGAAGTTTAAGTAGGCATATGGACATGGATTTGATGATATTTGGAAAAAAGTACTATTTGAAGTTAAGTTGAAAAAGGGTATTTGGAAGTTGGAGTTGTGTTTGTACATGCATTTTTAACTTGAAAATATGTTGAGGTTTTGTTAGGGAAAAAGATTTACTACCACTTTTTCAAACTTGAAAGCCTCAACTTCAAGTAGTAGCAAAAAATTGACAAGACATGCTCAAACAGTTTTTTGAAAAATAAAATATTGAAAAAAAAGGGGAAAGGAAAAGGTTATATGTTCAATGGCCCTAAGCTACTCTCTACATGATTTTCCTAAAATGAAATGTGAAGAAATTAAGATTCTGAAATCTTACTGATGAATTATCATCACTAAGAGACTGCACCAATTGCCTTTTAAAAGTCTCCAACTGTCAAAATAAAGAAAACAAGTTTATGCCACTGCAACAAAATTAAGCAATAAAAGATATAGCAGAGGTAGAAGCTATAACTAAGATTTCTATCAAACAATCAAAGGCATGGAAACCACTATGTCAGGTTGAGGATATATTGATAAATCTCCTATAATGCCCTGACTGTCATTAGATGCGGCTCCCAATGAAGAAATAAGAACATTGAAAGGCGAGACTGCTTTCTCATCATAATATAAGAGATATGGAATTTGACATGGGTAACTAACAAGAACTAATACAACAATAATGCCATTGTTAATGGGAAGGTCTATCAGCTCAAACACCAAACTACGGATCTGGCTGCTTTGAGGAAGAGGATAACATTACCCGAATATTTATCTCTAAGGTGGAAAATTCTCACTAATAAGCCAATTTAGGCCCATTCCTCAGTCTAACGTGGTTGGTGATTATAGAATAATGACCAAAGTCTTGGCAAAAGTTAATTGCCCCTGTGACAAATTGTTCAAACTCTTCCAATGTAGTTTCATACCTAGCATTGCTATTGATAATCTTTTTGGGGGGTTCCAAATCATTGATTCAAGGGACAGGAAAATCTAAGGATGATGGAAGTACAACTATCAGAGCCTTGAAAATGGGTCAATGGGCTAAGCTTCAAAGAAACTTTGCATTGGGTTGCCTTCCGTAATAACTTCATTACTTTTGTCATGCACTATTCCTTCCTTGTTATTCAGTACAATGGGGTGTCTCTCTGACCTAAAAGAGTTATCCACATAAAGAAAAGAATGTCATCAGGGAGCCTGTGACTGGTAATATGGTTAAGTTCTTGTTTCTCATTACTTTACTGCTAATATCTGTTGGAGATACAAAGCAGTTCAACATTAGTTGTGAAAAGGTTCTCAAAAAGGTTTATAGTATCTTGATTTACTCCACCCATAACCTTAAGATTTGGGCTGGAAACTCAAATCCTTTACATGGAATTAAGAGGAAAACTTTGTAAAATCATTTTCACAACAGCTTTATCTCTACCTACTGTATCATTCTGAAATTCTCTCTGAATTTAGTCCATTGAACCAATAGTTGTCCTCAAAGTCCAGACCCAGACCCGTTCCTCCTTATCCTGCTGAGCCTTCTCTCTCAACAACAAATCTACTCTTCCAATTGTAGAACCTATTCTCTTTGCTCCAAGATGCTCCTTAACATGCTGAGCCTTCTCTCATAATCCTCTTCATATTGTTGAGTCTACGCTCTTAAGCTCAAAACCTAGACCTCAGCCTGTTGAGCCACTTTGGATTTATCAAAAAGTCTAAGCCCATAAAAAATTTTGCTTTCTTCATAGCACCTAGTTAGAGTAACTTAAGGCTTCACACCAAAAAGAATACAGAGTAATGCTTTTAGCAATGCCTATGAAAAGTTGGAGGGATTCCAACACATTGGAACAAGGGACTTCAACCAATTTAATTGAACTCAATGTACCAAGTCCAACTTATCTACTAGTTTCCAGTGAATAGAAGTTTCATAGTCACCTACTTGAAAATATATATTCTAAATAACAGATATAAACTTACTCAAGAAACAATGCTCTCTTTGTACAAACTTACATGATCGTCTTTACAATTTAGAACATCCCAACATGTTTGAAAGCATTCATATAATAGTAGTGTAATTTGTAACTTTCACATAGAATTCAAATTTATTAAAGTAATCAAACTTAAATCTTGATGTGGTGATACTTCAATCAAATTAGCTTTCCAGTAATAACTAATAACTTTTTCTTCAATATCACTAATATAATAAACACCAAATTAACATTTAAGCTCAATATACAGTGTTAGAGCCCGTATATTGAGCTTAAAACGTTAATTTGACGTATATAATACGTTAGTATAAGATTGGACAGACGGAGTGCCAAGCAGTAGCATTAATCCAACACTAATTAAAGCATAAACCTCTTTAGAGAAACCATCAAACAACATTCAACTTGAATTGCTATGTTTTTCTATGCCCAGAACAAAAAGTTTAGCAGAGACAACTAGTTAATCACCTTTGCTAAATCTCGACCCATTTTCTGTACTGTCATAGCCAATGAATCCCTCTCCTTCATAAGCTTCATCTGTATTTGTTTTTTCAAAATAAGACTAAGATTAAGAACTTTTCATTCCAAACAAATGCAAGAGCTAGAAATGAAAATTCAAGCAGTACATTATCTTCACAAGTGAATTTCAACCGGGATTCAGTTTCATGACAAGCCTGCTCGAGCTGAGAGACCTTGTTCTGTAGGTCCAGGATGACCCGATCCTTATCTTGAAGCTTCTGACGAAGGTTCCCCACATCCGACTCCAGTTTGGTAACACGAGAGGCTATAGCCATGGAAGTAATCTTCCTAGCAAGATCCAACTGGTCATAAGGATCCGTCGGAATGACGGAGAGTATTTCATCGGAAAGATGAAAGTCCGGCCCGGCACTCCGACTACTACCGCTGCTGCTGCTCAGCGACATCTCCGAATTCCCAAAAACCCTAACGCTGAACGTTGAAAATTTTTGGATTAAGGAGAATACAAATGGAGAATTGGAACAGAGGAAATGAGGTAATTAATGAGTTATTTTGAATTAATTAAAATAATTTGATTCTGTTTGACTTATGTTTTTTAAATTTAAAAATGATTAATTAATAATCAAAGAATTAATGAGACATGTTTGTCTTATTTCTGGGTTTGAATTTACTTTTTTTTTGTTTTCCCTCCATAAATTAACCGTCCTTTTCGGCTTTTGTCCGATTTGGGCCCTAAGAGTAGCGTACTACAAAATGGATTATTTACCTACGTAAAGTGAAAAATAAATAAAATCTTTATATTGGTATATCACATCATCAAAGTAATTTTCGACAAAATATATACATATAATTGATTATTCATTAACTTTATTTTTAATCAATCGATCAAATTTGTAATTTATCCAACCATATAGGTGATGTGATTTTTGGGGGTGAAAAGGACGGGATAGGGCAGGAATTCACATCTTATGTTCAATATCTATATTAAAGTTTGACTATGGAGAAATACTCCTATCAAAAATTTTTTATACCCAAATTCAAAGTTGAGACCTCTAATTAAGTCAATGCAATCATTCATCTTTTTAGATAAGAGGTTGGGGAAGATACAGATTGAGGAAAAAATTGAATAGATATAAGTGGATTGTCTTGTTTGATCTTTAATATTTGTTACTATCTATTGTTTTTATATTTTAATTATCATTTTATTAATGTTGTGTTACCTTATGTTAGGTGATACCCTCCATCTATTTTTACTTGTCTTATATTGACTTGATATGTACATTAAAAACTAATAAATGACAGAATAATTTTAACAAATCCTTTGAATATATAATATATATAAGATTTTAAAAAATGTAATAAATAAATAATTATAATTAATAATAAAAGTTAATAAAGAACTACATATACAATTATTTCTTAATTTCATAAACTAAGCAAGGCTTGTTGAACATTTAAAATAATATAATAAACAAGTACAAATGGAGAAGTTTATTTGCTTATGACTAGTAATGTCAATTAATAAAAAGAGTCACTATTAATTTCATTGCCTTGGTTAACATCTCATTCCAATTATTAGTAATATAGAGTTAATCATCAAATGACACAATTCCTAGGCATTTCTAAGTAAATTACAACTTTTTGTTTAATTTTAACCATCGAGCACATTAAATGTTCACAATAAACATGTCTATGATGCATAATACTGTAAAATGATTTCCCGATAACATCATGTCTATCTCTATGAGGTAGTGTGGTAACGTTCCGGACAATAATGCTACCTAGGATCATTGAGAGACATCAGAGGCACAGCATGCAACTAACCAAAATAATTTGAGTTTGGACAACAGTACACAATCATTAAAAGCATTCACATTCATACGTTCAAATTAAATGATCAAGTGAGGTGAAGGGTATGTCCTAATGGACTCTTCTTTTTTCAGCAAAATTAAGATTACAAAGCGCATCCATAAAGGAGGGCCAATGCTGGCATCCTCTGCAAGAGCAACAACCTAGGGCTTACGAGGCGAACTGCTACTGTCACTGTTGCTGGGGCTCCTCCCTCTTAAAGGCCTGCATTTTCACGAAGCAACAGCATATCATAACCGACAACATAATAACAATAAACATAATTCCCAGTCGTTTTCTTCAGTCATTTCTTAGCTCTAGAGTTCAGCTTTCTCCAAGTGCAAAGGAAAAACCTACTTTATATATGACCAACTATAGCAAGAATCCAAAATCTACAACCATAGCAAGAGATAAAACGGAACCCACCTCCTTCTAGGACTGCGACTCCTTGAGATCTTGCGGGGTCCCTAAAACAATAAGAAAATTATATCCACATCAAACAATATAACGGGTTGACCCAAAGGAAAAAAACAAAAGATCAACAGATAAGATTGTTAAATTAGAGAATGAAATACAGACCCTGCGAGGACTGGGAGAAGAAGAGTAGGATGATGACCTCCCACGTCTTGCAGCTGGACCCCTTCCCCTATACATGAAGCATTCATAAGTAGGTATGGCTTTTTCATATAAACAGGAAATGACATTCTTTCAGAAATTAAATAGCATTATGTTCTATGATATGATGGTTGTGGAGATTAAATACACCCAAGAGAAAAAACAGGTATCAGAAACGTAGAAAGTGCCAAAAAGTATGTGAGTTTAAAATGAGTAAGAGAGGCATAGGTGGAGAACTACAGACAATACGTAACAGCAACAGACCAGTAATTCAAAGACACCAACACAAATTTGCTATAACTAGACAGAGACATTTAATTGATAAAGATGACAAATTTATGCATTACCGCCTGGGAGAAAAGGATCTTGATCTTGAACGGATAGGCCTCCGAATAGGTGAGCGGCTAGACCGACGACCAACCGGAGATCTTCTGGGTGGACTTCTAGCACGTCGTGGAGAACTACAAACAAAGACAAGGAGACAAAGATACCATAAACTACCACTGTCAGTCATATACGCACATTAATTAACACAAAACAAAGCTGTGTTTAAATAGTTCAGGCTACAATTAACTATATTTTTACCATAACAAGTATTACAGCTACTGACAAGAAAAGCAATGCCACCCATTGGAAAACACTGTTTCGAAAATAATTGATGGCAGAAATCAACTATTCAGCATCATTGTATGTGTACATTTATCACATATCTAAGCTACCACAAGGGTTTAACAATTACAAGAGCCTCTTTGAAGTACATAAAATCATGTTTATCTCTATGGGCTACAAGCAGTATGCAAATCAACAAAGAACTTTCTAGTTATGGATTCAAGAAGATATTTTTATTGTTTACTTCAACTATTAAAGTTTATGAAGTAAAAATGACAACTCACCGTCGCCTTGGCGGAAGGGGAGAACGTCTTCGAACAGGACTGCCACGAATTCTTCTGGGAGAGCCCCTGCTGAGGATGTAATCAGTAAAGGTCCACATCAAAATTCCAAGATTTCAAAAGCAAATGTGAAATTCCCAACCTAGGAGGTGTCCGATAACGTCTTGGTGGAGGAGATGGTGAACGACGTCTAATGGGAGATCCAGGCCTCCTCCTTGGAGGCGGTGGACTTCCACGCCTGAAAGGAGAATTTGCCCGACGGCGAACAGGAGAGTCGACACGTCGCCGAACAGGAGAATCTGGCTCACGTCTAGGAGATCCTCTTCGTCCTATAGGAGACCTTCGGGGCGGAGAGGCAGGTTTTCGACGAGGAGATACTGATTATATCAAAGTACAACAGATTAAACAATGCATCATAGTATCATACTGCCAATGAACAATTCCTAATATAAACAAGGATAATAGGATATCATACACTCTTGTTGCCGTTTTGGTCCATCTTTCTCCACATCAACAGACGCATTATCAGATCTTGGAGCATCTCTTCTTGAGGAAGTTGCAACTGCCCTTGGAGGTGAGGCAGCCTTCTTTCGCTCTGGCAGGGTGAACCTGGCATGAACTACTTTCCCATCAATCTGTGCCTGCATTAACACCAATGCAACGTTTTAGTTAATCCCTCGTTTCAAAAATAAGAATGATTGAATGCAGTTACCAAGTGAATGTACAAATTTTAAAACCATACACCATCCATGTATAGCTGGGCTTTCTCTGCATCAACTCTAGTCTTGAACTCAACATAAGCAAACCCTTTTGGAAGATTAACCTGCAACAAATGTGTTCTTATATTAGAAAGAAAAAAGGAAAAAGAAGACCTCATATAAGTAGTACACCCGTCTAAAGATATGACACTTGTTAACTTACAACATGATCAATGGCCAACTGCACATGCAGAATTTCACCAAAATTACCTGCAAAAAGGAGAAGATACAGACATTAACCATCAGAAAGATCATGCGATGGACAAAGCAACATCAAATTATCGATGGCATTCAGTCAAACCATTTCCTGTAAACCTGGGAATTCTATTTGCAGAGCAATTCTACTCCATTTTTCAATTCCTGTTTATTTATTACACGAGGAATGATATACACTGGAACTAGCGCACCACACAGGCATGTTGATTCGCTTGTTTACATTTGCTATTGCTGGGAGAACCAAATTAATGAGAAAATGACTCAGTCTTACATGAGGATACCAAGCATACCTAGGCTTCCAAAATAACAGTTTAAAAAAATCATATTCACTTGAACTGTTACTAACTTGCAAAAGCAGGGTTAGACTAGAACGTGTAATATAAAACTGGCTAGGTAAGCAGAACAAATAGCATTTATAAGTAAAAGGCTGGACCTCTATGGGTGCTAAGAGGTTCATAATCATGGGTCAAACTCGAGGTGGGGGTTCAATTCTTCATTTGGTGCATACCAAATAACAAAAAGGCAGGACCTTTATGGGTGCTAAGAGGTTCATAATCATGGGTCCAACTCGAGGTGGGGGTTCAATTCTTCACTTGGTGCATACCAAATAACAAACCGAATTTCAGTTGGGTGAGGTTCTTCGATATGGACCTGATATGATGGACTATTTCACTCAATATTTCCAGCCCTAGACTAGACTAGAATTTCTACAATTCTGGCAAATAAACACTTCAATATCAGTAAGAGTGCTGAACATACCAAATATTTCTTTCAAATGGTTTTCATTGACATTCCTGCTGAGCTGATCCACATGAATCACACGCGACTCAGGTATAGGAGATACTTTCCTGGTATCAGATCCCAAGTGTTACACATCAAAAAGCCTATAAGCACATCCATCAAAATTGCCATATGCAGTCGCATTTTGGCATCATTAAAAGATATTTGGTGTTAGTATCTATCTTAACCAACTTCATCCAAAATGGATAGGTTTTTACCCGCCTCCCAAAATTAATTTTGAAAAAGTCAGTCATTTGTTTTCTGATTGTGACATCATTCATCAAACCATGAGACAATGCAAACAAAAGGGGCAATAGCTGAATGTCACACCACAAGCACACACGTCTATGTAAGTGCTTGAACGGAACTGAAGGGCATTTGAAACCATTAATTGAACAATCCAGGTCAGTTGCAATGCATTCTCCAAGAAACAATCTTGATGAACGTAAGTGAGTCCACATTCAAATGGCACATAATATTCCAGCCATCTTGTGTATGTTTATTTTCATTTGGAAGAGGAGAAAAATAAAGCCAAGAAAATGAGAAGAAATCCCCCAAAAACAGAAATTTAAATATTATTGGAAGAGGTTTGTATGTAGTAATTCCATCAAACTGAAGTCCGACATCGACTTAAAAGACAAACAACATTACCTTGGAGGTGGAGAAGCTTTCTTAGACTCTAGTGGTGGTGGCGGCGGCGGCGGTGAGCGGCCTCGCTTAGATAATCCAGCAGGACTAACAAAACCATATTAACAATAAAAGATAGGGATTAGGATCATTCAGCAATAAGAAGACTGAAGCAGAACTTTAGCTATTTTTCCAGAAGGAAAACTAAGAGAACAGCAAAATTTCAAGAAATCTTCATTCTAGTCCAACCTATCTAAGCTCAAGAACAAATAAACAAATATGATTAAAAAAAAAGGCCAACCACAGAGGATATCTTATAAGCCACAAACTAGCCTCTCGACCTACATAACATTTGGAATGCAAAACTACAGAACCTCTATCCATTCTACATCGAACCAGCCAACGATCAGAACTCAGATTCAGTAACAACAAAAGCAACTAGCAATTAATCAATTATAATGCGAGTCTGTGCTACTGTGTGCAAATATACCCAAATTTGGGAAGATGTAGCGCCTGATAATATTCTTCTACCAACTGAGTTCCAATACATGATAGCTTCAATCAGCTAAGATATCTACGGACATAATAACCAAACACTCCTACTGAAAGATGTAGTGCCTAATAATGTTCTTCAAACAACTGATTTCCAATGTGTGAAAACTTTAACCAGCTAAGATATCTAAGGAAGATGCAATAAACTCCTACTGAATCAGCAATGTTATTGAACTTATTAGCAGGCTAAACATACAGCTCAGTGGGAGCTAAGCATAAACACAGCATGACAAACTTTAAGAGTTTCAATGTCATAAACCCTTGCGAATCCAACATAATTAGAGCAGACATGTGCATATTAACCAACAACCACGACTACTCTATAGCACTCTACATTTGTTCCCGTTTCATTCCGTACTCTTAAACAGTTTTGCCAGTCAACTCTCCGACACTGGACGTTCTTCTTATAGCATACAAAATCTCTAAAAAATCAATATCACGTTAAAATAATCAAAAATGACTACGAAAAGTTGTATGACGTAACGAGTACACAATTGAAAGAGAGAGTATAGAACCTTCTACGCTGAGGAGGAGGTCGAGGACTAGGGCTACGAGAACTTGCACTGCGGGAAACAGAAGAAGATGAAGAAATTGATCTGGAGCGGGATCTAGATCGAGATGGAGAACGCGAACTGGAGGAGCGAGAATCTGAAGGAGTGTAAGAGCGTGACCGGGAACGGGACCGGGACCGGGAACGAGAACGAGAAGACGAGCCTGACGGTGAAGCCGCACGGCCTCGGCCTGGTTTCGCCATTGACAGAGCTTACTCCGAAACCCCAGTGATAAACCCTAACAACAGAGAGGGTACATTTGGGGAAAAGGTTATCAGCGTCTGGCAGAGAGAATAAATAATATGGGCCGGGTGGGCTTTGAGGTAAAGTGATTCAAATAGTAGTAGTATTGTCACAGCTCGTCTAATTTAACGAAAATTATTAATTTTATTATCGAACTATTATCAATCTTAAAAAAAAAATTACTTGATTAATAGAATTTAAATATACTCTCAGTTTTATCATATGACTTAATAATTGATCTTACAGAAGCATGAGAATCTTAATAAAATACCGAAATAGATACTGAAATAAACCTTAAATTTGATGAGTATTAAGAGCGTATTTCACTCATGTTTCAAGATTGGAGGTGTATTCCATTTTAGTTAGTCAAATAAAAGAATGTTTTTACAGCAAATAATAATTTGCGAATGAAACCAATTATTCGCGTCAAGTTTAGATGTCGTTTTCAATACTTCTCTCTTGATTTGGGTGCTTCAATCCTCTGCTCCCTCTCTATGACCGGGGCAACATGCCTGCCTTGTTGAATAATGTCCTCGAGTTCCGGCCTCCTAGTCGTTGCCTAGCCGTTGGTGACCGTTTCTGGCCGTTGGGGCTGATTTGGCCGTTGGCACCAAACAAGATCCTCCCTTTTCCAGTACATAGACTTGCTGGAAGTGGGGAGAGATAAAGGATGGGTATTGGCGGAAAAATTCCTGTCCCACCACAACATGGCGGTGTCGTCCATATAGATAACTTACAAATATCTAAATTCTTAAGTATTCACTTTAACTTATAGAAGATTATATTGTACTTATTTTAAATAAGTATTAATTTTATTCATTAAAACTTGCGCCGATAAAAAAAATCATCTAGTATATTTATTTTTACCAGAATTTAAACTCAAAACTTTACGTTCTCAAGTAGGTCACACCTGTAGGTATTGATATTTAAAAATCATAATGACTATGTTTACCATTTTATCCGTATTATTTTTAGGAATAATTACCTTTGAGTAATTCATTTTTATAAAAAAATTTATTGAAATAAGATTTACATCACAAAAAATTGTTTTAGACCATTACTCTTGCCATTGTTTCCTCGAAAGGATCTAATTTGAACTACAGTAAAACATAACTTAATGCCAGCCACTACACAGCAAATTTTGGCTTACAACAAACATCGGAAGGTCACAGTTACAAGTCTTGAAAACAACCTCTTGAAGAAATGCAAGGTAAAACTGCGTACAATAGACCCTTGTAGTCAGACCCTTCCTCGGACCCTGCACATAGCGAGAGCTAACAAAGATCAGCACACGAGCCATTATACATAATAAACATTGTCTGAGTTCCTTAATGTAGACCATGACAATCAGAGCAAGAAGAGGCAAATGGCTCGAACGATCTGGTCGAGCAAAAATGAACAAGGTTCAACCCGCGGGTATTTTTGCCTTACAGCAGATTTAGTATAATCAAAGCAGAGGCAGCAGAATATGCACGGATGCTTAGGCTCTATCCGCATTGTATCAGAACTCCTTGAAAAAATATGCTCCCTACTAAGCAAAATCAAGCAAGGTCTACCACCAAACAAGCTTTTCCACCCAACAGATACAGAGCTGTACAAGGTAAAACTCATCTATGTATACTTCTCGTAGAGAAGTATCAGTATCCGCACAAGCAGAGTTGCTGAGAATCGATCATGACAGCTTGTCAATATATTGATAGAGTTTGCAAGACCTCTAGACCGAGTATCAAGTCATTTGCTTGCAATACCTTGAGGGGAAAGATAGTGAAGTATGTGCATCACATCGTTCAAACTATTAGTGAACACCTCAACTCGACGAATCTTGATTCTTGTCAAAGCCCGGAAAGTATGCTGTCCATATCCAAAAAGATGTATTATCTAAAATCTGGCTAGAAACATCATGTCAATGAGAGTAAGTGTCCATTTCTTTGAGAAAACTGAACAGAGGCAGCACGGATGATTTCAATGAGATGTTCATCCAGTGCATCAAACTCGTTTGAGTTACGTAGATGAGGATACATTGGTGCTAGATACTCAGCTGCCACTTGGACTAACTTCCACTGATTGAGGTTAGCAGCCATCTGGATAATTTTTATAGACAAGTAACGACAGGAATCCAAAATGGATACAATCAATCTAAAACATTTGTCATGCAAGTCTTCTCTGAGCCAGAATTGAGCAAGCGAACACAGTTCTACATAGGGCTCGAGTTCGTGTAGCTTTTCCTCCTTACTCATATTATCCCATAGACAGCCAGATATTGGTCTAGGCAGCTCACCAGAATAGAACCAGCTGACTAACTTAACTAAGGCATCCCAACAAACTGGCAACTTGATAGTCGATGAATGGCTGAAACAAAACCAAAAAATTTAGTATCAGCTAAACATTTAGGAGAAAAAAGGAGAAAGATACATAGCAACAGAAATAAAGAAATAACTCCATAATGTAGTTATTTTTCTTTTGGGCAATATTCTACCTTCAGAAAGGGGGAAAAACTACTTCTAAACTTGAGAAAGACGGAATCATCTAGCACTTAGAAGAACTAAGTTCAGTAAAAAAAACCAAACCTAGCATCTGCATCAACAGGAGAAAATATTGTCTCAACAATCCATAATCATCTCTAGTCAAAAAATTCTTCAGAGCTACAATCATATGCTTTACAACCTTTAGCCATGTTACACTTCAGCTTATTTAGCATGTGGTTAATCTGAACGTGTCAATGAGGAAATTTTGGGCAGAAAAAAGTGTGGTCATAAATTGATTTCATGCAACTCGAGCCTATACACAGGAAGAAATAATCAGTCATAATCACATAATGTATGAAGGCAGGGGACTGGGAGGGGCACACAATGAGTTGAGAGATATGGTCATGAATTTAACATAATCTTCTGAGCAACCGGTATACAAAAAAAGATATCTTGAGAGATGTAGAACGCTTGCATTTAAACTGCAAATAGGTCACGAATTCATATTGCTCAAGCTATTTAAGTAGCTGTACAACCATAAAAAGTTCTACCATATTAGCAAAATCCATCCCACTGTGGAGTAATCCAAGTTATAACTAATGAAGCCATAGTCCATATAATGATAAAGCAAACTATTTGGAATACCTTTCTTGCATTCCTGACTGAAAGAGGGCCCGTAAGTATTCACAACTTGGCCACAGTATAACTTTGTGAACATGCAGGTGCAAAACAGATATAGAGCAAGAACTGCAGTCCTGATTACTTGGTTCGGTAGTTTCAGCCTCCAAAATAATATCCCTGATTTGCAAGCAGAGAAGGGAAAAATTGTCATACAAATAGCATAAATTAAGATGCAAAAAGCAAATTGCTAAAAGTTGTAACACCTTCAGGTGTCTCTAACATAGCTAACACAGTAGAAAAGGCGACGAAAAATTCTAACAGCTCATATTAGGAAGTCTGTAGCATATTTCACACCTCAAGGATAGATTTTATTATCCATTTATAAAGTCCACAGGCTGTTTGCCCGTGATCAGCCTCATGCTAAATAAACTATTTTATCTAGATAAAGCTAAAACAACTCCAGGCATCCACCACAACATAAAAATGAGTTTTGAAGAGAATTTAATCCAAAAAGACACAAGTCTCTTAAGTCTAACATGACATACAAATGGCCAAAATGAATTGCAGAAAAAGGATTCTTACGAAAAATTACGTCCAGCTGGTCCAAGAGCAGAGGTAAAGTCGAAACTTGGGAATGGAGTTCCCCATTTCGGATTCCTTCTGCAAAGCAATTGTACTAGAAATTGCAAATTGCAATGTTTGGCTAAAATTTTCAACTTCTTCACTAGGTCTGCTCCTGCTTCAAAGGATCCCGAATAAATATACTCTAATAACTTCGTCAATGACTGATAATCAACATGAGCAGAGAGGCGAACTTTGGTTATCAACTTATTGCATGAATCTGAATCCTGCTTAAAAGAAGAATCAAATGCTTTCTCTTTATGCAATTCTTCAGGAGGTAACAGTGATGGGCATCTAACCATGAGAATAACACCATGGACACGCACGGGTTCCTGATTTTTAATTATAAGTTCCACATCAGAATGTACATTGTCAGTAAGGAGTTCCCGAAATTCTCTCCCAAACTTACTTGGGAAACCATATAATCCAAGATGGCGAAGAATATAAGCAGCGTACCATCGTGGTCCAGAGTAAGGATTGTTTATACAGATCTCCTGGAGATCTTTTATAAAAGCAGCTTGCAATTCCACCTGATTACGAAAGATGCCACAGCCATTTTCCGCATTTATCAATTCACCCAGAGCCACAAGTCCAAAAAGTAAAAGCATATCTTCACCTTCCCAATCTTCTGAAGAAGGCCAGCAACAAGTCCTTTCACTGAAAGGATTTTGCACATGAGGAGCCACACTAGATCTATTTAGGTGGACAGCATTGTTATAACACCAACTAATGAAGCTCGACAAAATGTCTATTCCTCCATGCTGAATTACATGCTTGTGATATTTTGGCAGAGCTGAATAACATGCCAGACTTGTCAAGCTTATGACAAGTCTAAAATTACTCGGTATTCCAAACTTGTTTCCTGAAGATGCAGCTTTCAAACTATCCAGTAAATATCCCACGTAGTCCTTTCCCTTCAGTGCCAGAACTTCAGATAGGATGAATCTTGCTTTGGAAGAAATGTATTTGCTGGTAGAATAAATCATCATAAGGACTGCTCTTGATGCTGGTTCACTTGCTGATGAATGACAAACACCCCCTTGAGAAATTTGGCGAGAGGTAAGGATAGAGTCCACGAAGGCCAAGCTTGCGAAGACAAAAACAAACAGAAGCACATGCACAGTGATAAGAGAAAAGTTTCATGTCAATACACTCGCTAGCAGTTTCTATATTTTTGCATGCTGTAAACCAAATAACTTTACACACACACACATATATCTGTAGGTAATATGCATGTGTGTGTGGTGTATACATACATAGATAAATTTGGAGAAAATTGAAATTGTACCAAGATCTTGGGTTCGATTACCATGCACAGACAACAAGAACATTAAACACGGTGTCATTTCCATGCATCTTGAGGAAGAAATCTTCCATACAATTTGCTGCGAGGTACCCGAGGATATCCCAAACATATGGTCTCAGCGGAAGAAGAGCATCTGTATCAAAACCCTCTTTTAACTTGATGATTTGTTCTTGTAGAGATAAGCTATATAGAGACTGCTGAGTTGTGTTGGAATGTCCTATGATAAGTCCAAGAAGAACCCTATCAACTCCTGCCTTCCAAAAATAGAAGTGGTGGTCTCCTTGCCAATGAGTGATCAGAGCTAAACGGCATGCCTCGACTAGTATGGACATTTGGCATTTAGTGAGTTTTCCAGCATCCAAAGTCCAGTTACTCATTAAGGTAATAATGGCTTTCACAATAGGCTCACAAGACAATTTAATAATTTTTGAACATCCTTGTTCACTTGTCTGAGCAATTAAAATATATCAATGTAAGAGACGGGAAAAAACTTGAGCTCCTAAACAGTATAAAGGATAATAGTTCAGTAATGATTGCTACCATTAAACATTGAGCAAGTCTTAATCCCTCTATCTGGACAGAATAAGGGTTTGAACTATCCATACTGTCCACCATAATTTTTACAAGACCTTCTCCATCCTCCAAAAGCTTATTAGTTCCATTGCCACATAGAGCTGCCACCCAAAGTAAGAATGCAATAACATGAGTCTAAGTCACAGAAAAGAGAAAGGTAAGAAATTTGCAGGATATAGGAATACCTAAAGCAGAAAATAGCTGCATAACAGCAATTCTGATGGAGCAGTCAGGGTTGAGCTTGACAGTATCTAAGATACTAAACAATTTCCTATCAGTCCAAACACGGAATCGAGAAGGAGGCCAATGCCATAAAATTTTACTTAGCAGAGAAGCCATCTCTTGAAAATACTCACTTGGCTTATTATCAGTGAAGTATCCATTTACATTATCAACCAGATCACCAACCACATTTGTGGTTTTTAAGATCTCCCAAACCTCTTTTTCTCTTTTATAAGTCAGATTTGATAAAATCAAATTCAAGGCAGAGGCACAAGAAATGGCAACTCGTAATTGCCGGAAACTTAATAAGGATGATAAAGGATGAATGAGATTGGAAAAGTGAGGTTGCAGCATTGAACTTGGTATCATGCGGATGATCTTTACAGCTACCTCTGAGGTCAATCTCATAGTGGCTTCACTTTTTGATGCTAGAATACTTCCCACAGCTCCAACAATGTCACCAACTGATTCCTGATATGCAAAGAAAATACCAAAGGTAGAAACTTATTCAAACAGGTTGACCCCTGCAAGAGATACACACAACTAACAGGAAATAGTACAACTCAAGCCTGTATTGCCTTTTCAAAAATAAACTAGTGATTTGAATTACTTATGATATATGCTTTTAAAAGGGGAAAAAGGGGCAAATTAGTGAAAAGGCAAGTATGGTAGAAGATTCTTTTTTGAGCACCAGTATCTACAAGTTAAAATACTCAAAACTATGTGCTTTTCATAGGAGAAATCAACTATCTGGAATCTAATCTTTTCATTTCGGTTTTCTATCACTAAAATTCACATCTACGACGTTGGGTATCTCAGAGATTAACATCAAAGCTCGCTGTTACAGAGGCAACCTAAATTCACCACTCCTTTTGTAGATAGAGATAAATCCTTGGGGGAGCAAGGTGGTCCGGATGCACATAGGAGGAGATTAGTGCACCGGGATTGCCCTTCAGTATGATTTTCATCACATGGATCTACTGTTCCAGTTAAATTTATTCAGGAAGGATAGAGGTTTCCCTAAACTATTTTTTGCATAACAAAGGCAAAATGAGAAGTGCATGAACATGATGCATCTCCAAGTCGCGGTTCCTTTCTCTCTCTTGCATGTTCTTAGCAACCGATAATAGGCAATCCCGATGACAAAAGTAGGAGATTAAGTACTCTACAAATTTATACAAGATTGGTTAGTGGAAGACAAATTACCTTCACAACTTGGTTTTGTAATGATTCAGCAGATATACTATCAAGAAATGCATCAACTGAACGAACCACAAGTCTTTGTATCTCAATATCAGAATAATGCCACTTTTGACCCTTGTCATCACAACATCTTCAAGAAACAGCAAAATAGTAAAGAATAGGATGTGTCAATATTTTGATGGTTGTCGCCACAATAAAAACATGCACTTATTATATCTTTAGTTTTCAGTGACCATAGAAGTAAAGGGTGTGTCAAGTATGGTCTTCGAGGAAAACTGGATAGAGAATTTGGAAATATTGCATATCAAGTGAAAATCATGAAAATGATGTTCATTCTGATTATCAACCCAAAATTCCACTGTTGTTCAAGTCCCTGTTCTGGTGAAGTTAGTAGCTAATTCAGCACCGTCCTTCAGATAAACGAAGCATAGCTATCAGCAACATCCAAAGGCAAATGAATTTTATTTTGTGAAAAATGTCAAGAGGATTCATATAACCAACCCCAAGAACGTTGAATTGGGAAGTGGTGATTGATTGAATAATTGATAGTGATAATAATAGATGGTAAATTAACTTCTAGGAAGAAAATGAAGAAAATATCTGATATGCTGTTAAAGTGTGATGGAAAACAGGACTCGCAATTTCCCCTTCGTCAATTTTGTACTTTCACTCAAATTCCAAGCAGTGGCAATAGCTGCTTAACCCTCTTTGATAACTTTTTTTAAAAAAAAAAAAAAAGTGGGTTAGCAGCTCCAACAAGCATCGAGGATATACAGGATGAAGCAATATATGTGCAGTTGACAATGAGAGTCAGCAGGAATTCTTTACACCAATCCACGTGTTGGTTCTGTATGATGGATTTGTTAGCTTGGAACAACTCAATGTTGGCACATAATATGGTTACTAGACTTCAGAATTTTAAATTCATTTAACTTCTCTACTGCTGATGATTTGTCCATCTCCGAACTTCGGTTATAGCCAAAATTGTTTGCCTAACAGACCAACTCAACAATCTGCTGGTCGGTGCAACATTTCTAGCTAGTCAAACAAGCATATTGTTACAATAGCCAGGTGAAAAGCCACCTCTAGAGGTACCATTATTTCTCAAACACACTTCAAAGGCCATTGTTCTTCCCTGTGACTCCTTACAGTGATTTCACTAGTATCTTTTATGACATTAAAAATCTATCGTCTCAGCTTGAAAACTCAACATACAATGAGCCCATATCTCTACCCTTGTCCATTTTAATACTACACTTAGGTTCCCCAAGACATCCTATACAGTTGAACCAAAGCTCTGTGAGCTTCAATACATTACTATCAATAATTCAAAATTTTCCAATCTCCAATCAATCAAACCATAAAAATTAAGAAAAATCTAGACAATTCAATACTGTAACACAAACGTCATAAGAAAAATATGTATGAAGTTACTATGTTTTACCTAGTGCCGAGATTGAGAGCATGGTAAAGGCGTTGATGAAGGGTGAAGATGTGACCATTAATACCACGACTGTTATCTGCAGATTGCTTCGAAGAAGAAGACGACCTCATTTCTGCAATTGAGGAAAACCACCCAATTTGTACTGCAGTCGGTTGTTGCGTCGCCGCCCAAATCTCTCATCACATCACAAAGAGTGTCTTAAGGCGTGAGGAGAAGAAAAAAAGTGTTCAAACCGCATTATTTTATTAATCCCTTACATAAATAGGTTAAATTTCATTTTTTTTTGTTAAATCTTTTTATTGATGGCCCACTTTTTTTAAGATTTTTTTTTTATTTTGAGTTCTTCTTCTTTTTTAATAATTACATCTCCTTGTTAATTTTTTTTTCCTTCACTTCGTCCCATCTTTAAAAGAGGAACCAAAAAAAAATAAAGGAGTTTGAGAAAATAATAACTTCCATCGAAAAATTAATAATTTTTCTAACTTAAAATTTATATTTTTTTTTCTCAAGCTCATCGAAAGATTCACCGAAAAAGATCGTCGAAAAAATCATAAGATGCTTAATATTTATTATACACAAAGAATACAAATAAAATGCTTAATTTTCATCCATAATTATCAAGATTCTAAAAGAATTTTATAGATCTGAAAGTCTTTTATTGTTTCACCGGCAAAAATCGTGTTGCCCACTGCCTATTGCCGCCATCAACGTCTTTATACTTCGTAATCTTCTTACAATTACTAATTTCTATTCAAATTCTCCTTTTTCCTTCAATTTGTGAACAATGAAAAAAGAAAAAAAAATGAATTTAAAAAAGCAATAATGACGTGTACTTTGAATTTTCGGTGCCTAGATGAAGAATTCAAAGTACAAATGAAAGAGAGAAGGAGGTAATGGTACAGAAGAGGCCATGGAAGTGAAGGAAGAGGCAATGGTAAGATGTTTCCGAGAACAAGTCTAGCTCATAGATTCATTCTACTAGTTTTTTCATTTTAAGTTTCTGAAATTTTTCTTTCGCAGTATAATTGATTATCTCTAATTTACACTGTGAAAAATAAGTATGGTGCGAGGAGAAAGAACACATAAAGAGTACAAATTATTACAGTGTAAGAAAATATCAAGGAAAAAGGTTGAAAAAAATTGAAATTAATATTTTTTACGCGTGTATTACACTTCTTAAATAAAAACTGGGGTTGTCTTCGGAAGGAGGAAAATAATTCACTTATGAGTACTATGAATGTGTAATAGGTCATCCCAATAGTTAAAGAGTGTGTTCTATTTTTCAGTACAATTTCAAATGTGAATTTATGCTTTTTTCTATTTAAATTTGCGTCTCTCTAATTAAGAAAAAATCATTTCTTGCATTCGGAAACTCTAATTAAGTATGCCAAATATATTTAGTGGGACTAGTAAATATTTGTATTTTAAAATATATAAACATGAGGCTAGGATTAAGGCTCCATGTATTAGGGCCTAAGTGTTAATTTTTTACAATATGAGAAGATAAAATATACGCAAACTTTACCTATATTATAGAGATAGAGAGGTTGTTTGACAATAATAACATATTTATTGAAACTTTATAAGTGGAGGTTCAAACCATTTCAATTTCGCCTCGTCCACTACGGAAATGTCACTACCATCTTGTCTCAAATAACCTCATTCCTAATTGTATCGCTTCTAGTATGTTCATGCATCTATCTGAACATCTTTATTTTCGTGTGTAGTCCTTAGTTTTACCATCAAAATGCCTATGAGATGCGTATTCTAGAGATAAAAGTTCTTGACAAAACATATGTCCACTACAAATATATTTATTTAACCATTACTCTATATAATTTACTTTAAATTTTGATATGAGATTTTTATAGCACAAGACTTTTTAAACTTACAATTCTCCACTTTATTCACATCGCATCAATAGATATTATAGAAAATAACAAGCGTGAAAAGGGAACGTACAATCAAAAGCATGAAATTAGATCAAGTAATTAAAATAAAATACAGAAAATATAGTTTTCAAACTATTTTAGTGGTGAAAATTCCACAGTGGCCGTGGAGACTTGACTCAAATCCCACAAGTCACATTTATTAATTTTTGAGTAAATTACGTAACAAAATGGATTTAATTGTGAAATTATTTATCAAAAACAGATTCAGCTTAAATTATTTAACCATTTATCCACTTTTTTCTTTTTTATTTCGCGCATGGCGTCAGCATTACTACTTTGTGATACTTCATCAGTATATGATATCACAGTAGTGTCATATAAGACTGAATTTAATCATCTGTGATACTACATTAGTATACTGATGCCCTATCATAACAGTATAGAATTGAGCTATTTCTTTTAAGAATAAATAAGAAACAACCAAGAGAAAATTAGTAAAGCATAATTTTATTTATTAAACTCTAAACTCTGATAGTATCAAATAGTTTCACTGAAGCACTGTTTCTTCCTTTTTGATACTATCAGACTGTGTGTGTATATATATATATGTATATTTATGACATCAAACATGTCACGACCCAACCCAGGGGTCGTGATTAGTGCCGATTGGGCACCCGAACAATACCAAACCAGATTTACAAATTAT
>JAPFFP010000002.1:568351-583973 GCA_026153255.1 Solanum medicagineum
TTAATTAAAACGAAAGAAACACAAAATTTACAAAAATATGCTCAAAGTTTTTAAGCAAACATATTAACCTACTACTTGCTTGAGCACCTAATAATTGTGTTAGAAAATTTATGTAATATATATATAAATAATTTATTTATAATTCAATAAATAAATAAATAAATACACGTACTATTCATAAACTAAAAATTTTAAATCCACCCATAAAATGAAGACTTTCCTTCTTTTTAGGTGTCATATTTAAATGTTGTCATAACTCACAATGACATATGATAATAAAGTGGTCAGGTCAAATTTTATCCAATAATATATATTTTTTAGTCAATTTAAAAAGATCACATTTTTTATAATCTATTTGTATAACATGATTTTATACTCACATAAATGTTAAGAGTAGCTTTTTAATACAACAAACTCTAAAACATTAAAAGTGAAAAACATTTTACTTAATAGATAATGTAATAGTTTTGATGGTCAAAAATAAATATTTATCAATATAGCATATAAAACTCATTTCTTCACTTGTTAATAAACAATAATAAACTTAAAATATTTTGTATGCTCATTTTATCAATATAGTATAACCATGTCAACAACTTATATTATACTTTTCTCCGTTCAATAATAGTTATCCATTATTGACTTGACACATAGATTAAGAATATATCTTCGAATATAGTAAATGCAATATCTTGAAAAATATAATATAAAAATGACTATTATTAATAATAAGAATAAATTAGAAACTAAGCGTAAAATTATATCTTGATTTCATAAATCGGAAAGTATTATTGGATATCTATTTGGAAAAAAATATGCGGATAAACAAACATATACTAATTAATTAGCTAACATAGCTATATTTTGAATATTAATTACGACTCGCGGTGAACATGTAACTATAATTACAGTTTGAGTTTGTATAATTTAAGCGATTTATACAGACGTTGTGCGCGATTATACAAAAGTTATGCCTGAACCAAATTGTATAGCGAATTATACAAACGATGTGCACGAATTGTATGCCGAAATATACAAATGCTATACAAAAATTGTGAACCATGCAAACAAATATAAATGTTGTACGAATTATACAAATGCTACTTTTAACTATAATTACTAAATATAATTATCCAAACTATTGTTATGGAGCATAATTAAGATAGGATGACTATATGCGAAAATTCCTCTACCAAGGGCCAGTCAATTGGGAAAGAAATTAAAGTCTGGGAGTTGATGTACGAAGGGCTTCTACGACCCGTTGAAGGGTTTACGGGCTGTAGATTAAAGAGAAGAAATTAGATATAATAAACAAATAAAGATGAACGGAGGGAATATAGGTAATATCCACTTTTAAGAATTAAGACAACAAAAGTTATCATCCCCAATTACAAAAGTAAGGAGGCAAAATGGCAATTTAAAAACATAAAAAGGACGTCTCTCTAAAATCATAAATTAGTAGGACCGATTTGTAATTATCAAAACATAAATAAATGGCGGACTGAGGACCCAAGAAACAAAAGTCCAAATTTCATTCAATTTCAAATAATAACTTTTTCAACAGCACACACGACCAACTCAATATTTTATTTAAAAAAATAAAAATATTTATTTTATTTATATAACCTATGGTTGAAAATATTAATATATACCTAAACAGTTCATAAAATCTATACCTACTCACACTTTACACCCTCACTTGATTATTTTTCCATCTGTAATTTTTGATTATTTTTTAATTGTTCTTCGTTAATTTCTAGGGTTTGTGTAACAATTTCGACAGTTTGTGTAACAATTTGAATAACTATTAGATTATGTTAATCTATAAGAATGTGAATTGAGATTTTGTAGTAAAAAAATTTTTTAGATTTTTTTTGGTGCAAAAAAAAAATGGGAATTTGCTATTCATCAAGTAAAGGGAAGAAGAGTGAAAAAATTGATTTGAAGTTGAGGAAGAACAGTTGTTCTAATGGTGATTTGAGTACATTTATCAGTAAGTTGAGTGGCGGCGGCGGCGGAGGTGAGGATAGAAGGGTTCAACAAATTCCGGGAAGGTTAATTGGGAATGGTGCCAATAATGTTGGTTGTTTATATACTCAGCAAGGGAAAAAAGGTATCAATCAGGATGCAATGATCATTTGGGAGGTTTGTTACTTTACTTTGTGGATCATAAAATGGTGCATGTTTGTTATTTTTCCTAATTTTTTGGATAATCGTGGTGTTCCGACTAGCAACAGGTATCAGGTAACTCTGTTAAACGAGAACTTGCATGGTGCTTTTTTTTTTTTTTGTCACTGCTGGTGATACCTAATGCTTGTTAGAAATCAAAAGAAAATAGTATTGAGAATGATTGGAAAGTTGGAAACAAGACCAGATATAATTTGATCAATCCGAAATCTTATTGGACTTGAGACATAATGGTGTGAATCTGTTATATCCCACCAGTATGGAGCTTGCATGCACCCTTGAGTGTAGATGTGAATCTAACTCCTAAATGTGTATGCAAAATTTGAATTTTGATGATACATTTTCAGTGTTGAATATGAAATTAGATTGATGTGTATGTGTAAAATTATACCTTTTAAGCTGAGGGTCGATTGGAAATGTCTTTGCCCTCACTAAGGTAAGGAATAAGGTCTGCATACATCTCACCTTCTCCAGATCTTACACCGTGTATGTTGTCTTAATTGGAATCCCACTTAGTGTTAAGAGTTGAATCTTCATTGGAGCTCATCAAAGATCTGTTAGGGAAGATGAAAATGATGAATAATCTGAAAATGGATTAATTTCAAGTTTTTTTCCTTCTCTGTGATGGATATTTTTTTTCTATGTTTAGTTTGGCATCAGCTTCGTTTAAGTAGCATCCTTCGATTCTTGAGTTCCATTTTGACTTTTATCGTTTCAAATTTCCAGACTGCTCTGTTTCTTGTAGTACTTTCTTATTTCCTTTTGGGTTGTGGCAGTGACCTCGTCATGATGGAGGTAATGAATCTAAAAGTTGAGTCTTTTAAGTGTCTACACATGCTTTTTTGTTCCGATGCCCCTTTGATATGTCAGTTGCGCTAGCTGTCTTAGCAAAACAACTTTGCTGCTGATAACCAATCACCAAGTGGTAGTTTGCTTGAAGACCTTTATCCCCAGGCGCTCTTCGGAATTTTTATTTTCTGCTTCATGTTTTGTGCTATTATTGTTGAGCGTCAAAAGTTATGTATTAGGAACGAATAATTATTATCCTTGTAAGAAGCGCAAGGATTGTAATTTTTAGTTTTGTTGTAACCACTTGCTTTTGGTCTTTGTGCGGAAGATTCTTATAATATGCTGTAAAATGTTATCTTCTTCAGAAAAAAAAACATAGTTATATCTCTTGTATTTTGTTTTATCTGTTATTTGACAAACGATAAATTAATTTGTTCTTGTCTATGGGTCAGTTTATGACTTGGTTGGAATGTTTCTACAATAGAATTATTGTTCGAGAAGCGATACAACCCTATGTGGAGTATTTGATGGGCATGGTCCTCATGGTCATATGGTTGCAAGTAAAGTTCGAGATTATCTTCCAGTGTTGCTGCAATCAGAGTGGGAAACTAAATCCTGTGGTGATCAAAATGCTATATCCGAGAATGGAAATACTAATGGAGGCTTACATTTTGACGACATCGTAGATGATGATATAGTCGAATCTGTGGAAGCTGAGAACAATGAAAAATTCCCAGAAATCCATCTGCAAATTAAGAGGTCAATCTTAAGGGCTTTTAGATCAATGGATAAAGAACTGAAGTCACATCCCTCAATTGATTGTTTCTGCAGCGGGTCAACTGCTGTTACTTTGGTAATGCAGGTAGTTACCATAATCTTGGTTTCTTTTAACTTCAGCCCGAATTGATGCATTTAAATCTAGTGTAACTTCGTTGAGTCTGGAAAAGCTGTGGGGTCCATACTTGTCCGATATGCATGGTTTGAATCATTGTGCATCAGTAGCTAAGTGCATGTCTACAATACTTTCTTCTAGTAAGTCATTCAGTATCAAAATCATAGTTATGCCAAAGTTAGCTATGAACATGGTTCACACCTGCCAAGTAAGTTCACAATGCACAAAAATATGATCCCCAGATTCACAACCTTTCTCACGGAAATAGAATCTGCTGCTCGTTAACCAACCCCTCCATGTCAAATTTTCTTGCATTAGACATGCTTTGTGAGACCCTAACCAAACAAGGAAGGCAACTTTTTTTGGGATTGTCGTCTTCCAGATCATCCTCCAATGCCACTTTTGTTCTTACACCAATTGAATAACATTTAGTATAACCATTGTTACTCACCTTTAATTGATCTATCGTTTTTACTCGTCTGTTTTTAACTTTGGGCTGAAAAACGAAAATATTCTTTTTAATGTCCATTCTATACTGCATAGGTTGGATTAAACATGAAACTGTAGTTTATTGGTTCACCTTTTCTTTTCCTTATATTTAAAGACCCCTAACACACTGGTATTATGAATCAACATTTGAGAGGAGGACCTACACTATATAGAAATTCCTCTTGATTTCTGCTTGACGATTTATCTACAGTATGCTTCTTCCATGTCCAGTTTGAACTGGGCAAGATCTCATTTAACATGATGCTGTAAACAGTCATACTGATAGTGGCGTGCACCTCAAGATGAACTACACAGAGTGCTGGATGTGAGCTTTTATCCTATCATTGTTAACCTTTCCTGAAAAAGTTGGCTACGGTTTTGAATTCATGCATTACGGCCAGTATATCTATGCCAATATGTAGTCACACCATCCAAAAAATATTCTTGTAAACTGGGGAAGAGTACATTTTAGTGCTTTTCACCTACTGTCAGAATGCAGGGCGTTGTTTAATTGTTTGTATCCTGACTTATTTAGAATTAATTTGTGATTCTTCCTTAATCAACCGTTTCATGACTTTGTGTGTATGTGAATTCGTGTAGAATTTTGGATTGATGAATATCTCTGTTGACCAGGATATGATATTGAAATATTACACTTTCAGAAAATAATAATGATTGAGTGGGAAAGTTTGCACATGATTCTGCTTTAGCATGGTTATCTTTTGCATCACTAATTGCTGTTAGCGTCTTGATAGAGGACGGTAACCAATCTTCTGAATGTCCTCAGGGCCAGGATATATTTGTTGGTAATGTTGGTGATTCAAGAGCAGTTTTGGCAACAAGAGATAAAGACAACTCCTTAATGGCTGTACAGTTGACTGTAGATTTGAAGCCTAATCTTCCAAGTCTGTTTGTCTATCTCTCTTCCCGCCCCACCTAACACACACAGTGCACATTAGTTGAAGCTGAAATCACTTAAAATTATTTCAATTATTTGAACTCAGTAGTTTTGGTCTTCCTCTCGTAGGAGAAGCAGCTAGAATCCATAAATGTAAAGGAAGGGTTTTTGCACTACAAGATGAGCCAGAAGTTGCACGTGTGTGGTTGCCGAACTGTGACTCTCCAGGTTTGGCAATGGCCAGAGCATTTGGTGATTTTTGTCTCAAAGATTTTGGGTTAATTTCTGTGCCAGATGTGTATTATCACCACATTACTGAAAGGGATGAGTTTGTCCTCCTTGCAACTGATGGGGTATTTTTCTTTCTCTCTCATCGTTTAATCCTCTCTCAACCATGCAGAAAACATACAACATCTTGTTCCTTGTTATACCCCATTTACTTTTTTTGGTTTCTCAATATTTTGGCTTTAGCGATGTAGGTTTGGGATGTCCTTTCCAATAAGGAAGCTGTGGAAATTGTAGCCTCCGCTCCAAGTCGTGCAACAGCTGGCCGAGCTCTTGTTGACTGTGCTACCAGAGCATGGAGGCTAAAATATCCAACGTCAAAGAATGACGACTGTGCTGTGGTATGCCTTTACCTAAACTCCACACCTACACTTGATGTCAAGGTGATAGAATGCCAAAATAAGCTGACGAATTCCCCTGAAATGGAAATTAAGACAAATACTATAGATGGAAATAAGCTGACGAATTCCCCTGAAATGGAAACTAAGCTGACAAATTCCCCTGAAGTGGAAATCAAGACAAATACTATTGATGGACATGTTGGAAGATCAGATACTGAAGCTATTTCAACTTCTCAGCCCGCCGGTCGTGAAGATAATGACAGTGAGATAGTTCCAGTCGTTGAGTCACAGGAAGAACATCATCTGGATAGGGGTCTTGGCCAGTCTAAGAGAAGTATTGCTGAGTTCCTTTCAACTGCACAAGATGATGAATGGTCGGCCCTCGAGGGAATTACCAGGGTTAACAGTCTTCTTAGTCTTCCTAGATTCTTGTCTGCTGAAAAAAGGTCTAACAGTTGGAGAAGAAAATGGTTATGAGACATCAACGAGTCGATGTCATTGGTATCTCCTGCTGCTGTTGTCAAAGATTCTGTAAATGAAACTGATAGGTGTAGTAGTATAGCTTTTCACTTAGATGGGTTCAGATCGCTGCTTCCGTGTCGGATCCTTTAAAAGCTACCAGTGACAGATTGTTCTTGTGGACTGTCTAAATTGCCAATTCTTTTTGGTAGGAGTTGTATTTTCTGCTTAAATTTGTGTACCTGGCTCGGCAGGAAATGACTAGTATTTTTTTGTGCAGTACTGCTTCTGTCTTCCCCCTCTTATCTACTTCAATTGATTTCCTTTTGTTCAGCTATGAGCTTGTGATTCACTCCTGATAGTGCACATCTAGTTTTTCTGTGTTTCAAATATTATTTGAAAGGATTAAGGGTGACAATTAATTCTAACCTGTCAAACTTATTAAAATTTCGATAGATTAATAATTTGCTCATTATTAATTCAACCAACCAAACAAATTTAAAATTGGACTGGTATTCAATCCAAAATGACTCAAGAAAAATCTTGTCAAAATATTTTTAAAACATTTTTTTCTAAAATTTTGTATATTTTATATAGCCAAAATAAGAAAAAATATAATTTAATTAAGTACTAAAATATTAAAAAAGAACAAATAAAATAAAACTTTATAAAATTGAATCAAATTAAATCTTGACTCATTCTATAACTCATTACTCAACTCGTTTTGACCCAAACACATTTGGATTGGATTAGGTCTTGACGATGATAAATTCATGTCCCAGTAACACGACAGAATCAAGGAATCCCTGGCATACACCAGAAGGAAATGACATTTCATGGAATTTGACAAACTTTACAAGTTTATTCCATTTATGTTCTCTTTGCAGCTTTGTATCTTCCAGCCCCACAACCCACCTCAAAAGTTTATTACTCATTACATTGCATCGTCATTCCCACAATACAATGACTGAATGATGGCAGATGAATAATTTTGACTCTATGCTAGTTCTGTACCATTGTCAAGTCTGGCTTAATTATGCTTAGGTGTGGTGCTTGACCTTCAGGGGGATAAACTATTATAGCTTGCAGGCGTTGAGGGATCCTATGAGCTACAAAAGCAGTGAATATAATTTATGCAAAGTTCACAAGGCTAAAGAGGATGCGAATCTGGATATTATCTAAGACGACGGAAATCGAACGCTTCTACTCTCATATCAGCATTTTAATCCCAAGGTATATTACAGAGGGAACTCCTTCTGAAGAACATCAAGATTCCGCGAGTCACATGCCTCCAACATATCATTTCGAGATGCACAGCTGCCAAACAAAATAGGATTGAGGAAAACTCAGTTAATGAAATAGCAATATAATAAGCAACACGCGAAATTTTCATCATGTGATGCTGTACCTCAGAGATATTCTTAGATATTGCCAGGCGTTATCTGCCTTGGGATTCATTGCTAGTGCCCGGACATAATAACGGATGGAATCCTCATACATACCCTGTATGCAAAAAAATATGTTTGAAATTATACTCCATGCACTTCTATAATCAATTGAAACAAATCAGGCTTGAGATAATAAAGAAATTATATTTAGATGAAAACAGAACACAGCATTGCATTGCGAATTACAGTCCGGAGCAGGAGAGAGAATGGTGCAATTAGATGTCTCTTCATCGTAGTTTCTGGGAAACTATTGATATAAAACTACTTCACGACTAGATTATTATTTTTGGGATGGATGAAACAACTGGCAAACTTCAGGATTGGTATTTCTGTGCTGTTCAGCATAGGATTATGAAGAACTCATCCAGAACAGCAATAAACTGACAGTAACTACTACCACATGATCTGATCAACCGTGCAGATACTACCATAATCACAACCAAACTTCGAAAAATATGTTTACTACCTAAGTTGCACGGACTCTTCACTTTCAATGCCGCACCTGTGTCAGATTCTCTGAAAATATACTAACTTTTGGAGAATCCGCCACGCACACCGCTGACACTTTTGAAGAGTCCGAGCAACATAGCATACTATTATTAACTTGGGAATGAAGTGTAACTTGAGAACACAAATAAAAATTTTACAAGTGCGGTTTATAACTTCCAAAGGCATAGAATATCACCTGGTTGGCATAACTGATGCCCATGTTTGCCCATGCACGTACATAGTTAGGCTTTATATCTAGCGCCTGAGAAATTAAAATTGAACTGTCAATAAATCAAATTTTTCTTCAGACAAATCTACAGATATGCATATGTTCACAAACAAAGAAGATGGATGACACAAAAGCAGAAGGCAGCATATGTGACAAAAACTAATGGTGGGAATCTACCAAAAAACTACTACTTATCTCAAAACAGTAAAGTCACAGCTACAGATATGCATGTGTACAAACAAAGAAGATGGATGATACAAAAGCAGAAGGCAGCATATGTGACAAAAACTAATGGTGGGAATCTACCAAGAAACTTCTCCTTATCTCAAAACAGCAAAGTCACAGCTCCGTACCTAAGACTCTATACTTGCTCTATAGGACTAATACACATCTATGTGAATTAAAAAACATTCAAACACGTCTTTAAAAGATTCGGTTCCAAAATAGACACAACAGGCTCATCTGATGGGTGACATCTTTCAGTGCAACACACTATCATACAAATCATAGGTAACATCTTGCAGTTCAACACACTATCATACTGCTAAGAATCCCAGGGCAGTTACATTGTAAGAATTGCAGAGTTCGCGCTTACAATATCGACATACTCCTTAACTGTATTGTGTTTTAGTAAACTTGTACGGCAGAGTCGATATGCAAAGCATAGGCAACTTCTTGTAAGGCTGTATATAAGCAACAAGGTAACATATCCAGGCAGATTCACCATTGGATGTCCAAACAGAGGAAAGTGAATATTCATTAGGTGAGATGAAGAATACCTGCTGATAAGCCAATATTGCATCAGAACTCTGCACACTGTTGGCTTGTGTTGCACCAAGCTTATTCCAGAGTGAGTAATCCCTAGGTTTGAGCTTTAGTGCTGTCTTAAAAGACTCTATAGCTTTGTCATATTCTCTTGATAGATTATATAAGACCCCAAGTACTATGTGAACATCAGCATCATCAGGTGCCATTTGAGCTGCATCCGTAAACAATCTAGCTACCTGTATCACATAAAATAAACATCTCAGTTAGTCGCCCTTCATTTACAATTCCTATGCTATTGCCTCCTTTCATTCTCCAATCCTGACAAAAGAAAAGGAGGATGAAGAAGAAAGGCAAGAAAGAGCCAGGATGATTGATTGGCCACAATAGCGAAAACTAGAGTTGCATTTTAGGACTTAACAGTTTAAAATACCCCTTAACAACATTCAGCAATTGGTATACTTCAGTTTCGTATCCACCTCAGGTGAGAAGGAAAACACGTGAGGAGAAAGGTAGGAAGAGAAGCTAAATAAGGAGTCTTACATCAGCATGATAGAAAGAAACAGGCTGCTCCTGAGGTGCAATACTCCCATACTTAGGGTGGTGGCGTAACCAACTATACAAATACTTCAATGCAGCTTGTTGCTCCAGTTCTGGACAATTACAAAAAAAAGGAAATAATATCTTCTTTTTTTTCTAGAATATGCTAGAATTAGTAATCTTTAAAAGATAAAAACTACAGATAACATGTAAAATCAGGATAAGTACAAATGTAACAAAGAATCATTCCTTTGATGTTTGTTGTGTTCCTCATGAGAATGTCCATTAACCAGTATGCTATTTGCTTGTCATGAGGCAAACATTTCAAAACTCAGTTGGGAGGCTACAAAAATCAATAAATGCGAATGTACTCAAACTTTGAATTAAAGCCCCTACAAGACAAAGTTGCCTCAATGCCTCACGTCATAATAACATGAATAAATTAGCTAAACTGTAATACTCTTGCTCTTTTATTTATGAAGTTTCTAAATTAAATTAGCAATTATTACTAGGAACCCATATCACATAAGCAGCAGCACTAAAGTTCGAACAGAGCAGAAGCTCCAAGCCCCATTAAAACAGTATCCTACAAATTTAGACTGATCTTATTTTTTCTAAATATGAACCCCAGGTCCTCCCATCCAAGAGTCAATTGTGGCCTTTTTTCCATTTTGCTCCCGCGTGTGACTCAGTACTCCAATCTCTTGATTGAAGGTGGATGATCCTTTCTACTATACTTCCCTTACTTATCAAAATTAGGCTCATCCATCACAATTTCTCACTTGAATTAATAAGAAATCTCTATCGAACTGACTACTTACCATTTGTATGACTTACTCCAAGGGAGAGAAGAACTTCCAGATTTGACGGATCAGCCTCCTGTGCCCGCATCATAGCAGCTATAGCCTGTGAATAGATGATTGTGATGTTATGCCTTACCAACAGAATAAGTTGAGCATTTGTTACTCAAGGAAGTCGGAACTATTAAACATATCGACATGCATCATTGGTTTCAGCACCAACTCCTCACATTTGCTTCCAAAAATTAAATGATTAATGCTACTTAGGAAATCAATTATTTTTCAGTATGATCTCTGATCAAACAGTAAAAGATGGGACAACTCAATTCACGCAATTCTTCAGGCATCACAGACCATTATAACAGTGAAACAACTAAACTCACGAGTTCAATTGGTAATACGGTCTAATAGAGATTAAGAATCAGAATTTTGTAGAACAGATAATGGCTTGAGCTTGATTCAGGGAAGCCTCCAGCAGAGTCTAAGGGTCTTTTATGCCAAATACCATTTGACAACCCATCAAATAAATTGAAGGTAAACTTATGACAAGGAAAAAAGAAAAAAAAACTTGCTGGTGAACCCTCTTACACCGTTATCTAATCATATGTAAGGTATTTCCATCATTCAACAAGAACCAGACAGGCAATTTAGGTGTTTTATTTTTTAACTGTCTCGGGATATCTAGAGGCTTCTGGGTAGTATCATGACTGTTAAAGCAAAATCAGATACAAAAATAACTAATAACGAAAAGACCTTGTGTTGTAATCAAGCATGTCAGTGTTTTATAATATTTTCTCGACATAGGAAGTTTTTAATGTGAAATGCTGAGAGAATAGAAATGCAGTTACAGTTCATCAATCATTCACAAGAATTTGATCCTTTTGCAGATAAAACACATATAAGAACGATTCAGAAAAGATGGGTAAACTAATATTAACCTGCTGATCATCATCGTTTTCAGCATGTGCTATGCCAAGTAACCTCCAACCCTCAGCATTTTCAGGGTTCTTCAAGACTTCAGCCTCCAAAGCAAGAACTGCTTCACTTAAGAGACCCTTACGAAACAATTCTTGCCCTTCTTTTAGAGGGTTAGGATGACCAACATAAGGGTTCAAATCAGAGAACACATAAACTCCCCTTGATGCGTCTGATTTCTGCTTGAGAGCAGCTTGCTCATTCATATACCTGTTGGAAAATGGTAAAACCAAGCACATAATCCAGGGAAATGCATGAGCCTTGCATAGCAGTATGAAAAATCAAAAGAAACAACACATATGAATAGATTTGCCAATTTCTGCCATGACAAGACTAGTAAAAAAAATGAAAAAGAAATGGGAAATATAGGAGGAAGCCTCAGAAAGAGGGAGGTACTATCAGGGATTTTAGGGGATAAAGGAGGAGGGGCATAGAGTTTCGCTTCCCCCTTTCAGAAAATGTCTTCCTTTAAAAAAAAGGGCAAAGAACACGAAAAGACAGGGATGAGTACATGATGGATGAAAAGCATAGTAACACCAAGACAAAGACGAACAAAATAATAGGAGAGATTCTTTAGAGGTAGGTGATTTATGGGCCTCATTTTGGAAACTCATGACATGAAAAAGAAAAAAAAAATATTAAAAAAATTAGTAATTGGGAAAGTCTAATATATTATCTTTTGACAAAGGAAAAGTCTCATATATTATCACGGATGGAATACCAGATAATTCATATTTTCTTGACAATCGCTAAACTTACTCATCATAAGCCTCTGCCCAGCTATCAGCAGAGGTTTCAGCAAAGGCTCCTTCAGCAACTTGACGCCCAAATTCATCTGCCCAATCATCATTCACATTCAACTTTGAAAATTCACTCACCCACTCATCATTTACAGATCCATGCTGCTCACGTTCAGCAGAAAACTCATTCACCCACCCTTGTGGTCCACGAGAAAGCTGAAAAAAACAGAAGAAGTGTTCACATCAATGTGAAAGGACTTACTCATAACATGCTAAAGGAAATTCAGCAACCACAATCATGTTTCAAACCTCATATATTAGGTGTTCTCCATATAGAGTACTAACAACTGCCGCAAAACTCGTCAACAATTTAACAAGTCTATTAGCAAAAGTGGAAATAGTAAGCTGAGATTAGCTCAAAGCATCTCAGGTGAAAATTTTCCAGGTTCGACAGATTTTAGCACATCTCATGCTCATCATAGACAAGACATAACTCACAAATTCTAGGATAAGATCAACACATTCAATGCTTTAATCCTTGCACCAAAAAAAAAACAACATGTGCAATGAACTTGTACTTGCCTCCTCATGTGCAAACTGGTCAGCCCATGCTTGACCTCCACTATGCTGCTGTTCATATTCTGCTGCCCAATCCCCAGAAGAAATTGTAGCAGGCTTGAATTGATTTTCTTCAATAGAAATTTCACCACGACTCATCTTGGATACAAATTGGAGAAATTTGGAATTCTACATGAATAGTTAAAGTAGTCATATACTACTGCAGGTACAAATGCAATAAGCAGACATACAAAAATAAACGAATGAACAGAAGTATTTATCGGCTAACATCTCCACTCGATATATAATACTCAATTTGTTAAACTATCCTCATTAGATAGGAAGTATGTCCTTGTGATGGTTCAGGTTAGCAATCAGTTTCTGATTTGTTTTATCGTTTATAGCAAGTAGTCACCATTTCCTGATACAGGAAAAAAGCCACCTGTGCGAGATAGCTCATATAGCCTATCCGAAGCCTGAAAAGGAGGTTTGTAGTCATGAGATATTGCAAAGAACGGGGTTTCAAATTGCTTCTAGGTGCTTGTGGTGCAATGTGGCAGGAGAAACAAATAATCATGCATTTCCCCACTCTTCACAGTTGTGGTCTTTGTCCCGTAGTTTAACAGAGACCAGTTGGTTATTGCCAGAGCATACAGCAGATTGGTTAAGCAACTGGAAAAGAATAATTCCAACCTGTATTTGGTGGACAATTTGAAAGAAAGGAATGGGAAATACATAAAGTACAGTTTGCCAAAAGTATGAGTGGATTGTAATGACACAACAATTCAGACGTTCCCATTCCATGCACAAGATGGTGTAGACATATGAAGTTTTTAATAATACAAAGGAAAACATTCAAATAATCATGACGAACCTAACAGTTGATCAGTTCTGGTACTACACTATGCCCTTAACTTGGGGTAGGTCACAATTACCTCACATGTGTCAATAACCAGTCATAGTATGCACAGAAGAATGACAACATTATTTAAGCAAATATTAAAAAAATAAAATATTAAGACCTAGCACAAAACCTGAAATTTTGGGTCACTGTTTTGAGCTAGTGTGTGGGCCAACATACGTGTTTGTTCCATGGCTGCTAGGTTAGGAATATTTGCACCTCTCATTTGACCAACCATTCCAAGTTGGGATTGCTCCTGCAATCGTTAGAAATTGTACCCATAAACACAATTACAAGGAAAACATGAGAGTGAGGTATAGGGAAACTGGAGAGAGAGAAAGAGAGTAGTAGACATCATCATCAGTGTTTCTGACACGTATGTATTATCAGCCACACCAAATGAAAAAGATGAAACACAATTAGCCTTAACGTGTTCTCTGTACAGGCTAGCCCGTGCTTCCCCCTCTCCATTATTTTTTGTGTGCGTAGAAGTGCATGTAGGCTTCTGTTTAAATTCCATGTAAAGGATGCTTTAGCCCATAACTGCTAAAAAATATAAATGCTCTAAACATAATTAGTATGATCTCTCTACCCCGTCCCTCCCCCCACCCTCATGTGTCCATCTACATATAACTGTTCTTTCTACTCAGTTCGGATGCATTTTGTTCAGAAGTTGTGCAGTAAATATCCAAATTATTCTACGATGAATCTAATACCACCGAGCATGACAATATTCATAAAGGTAGGTTCTTCCCATTTCTATTTCCCCTCTCAACAAAAATGCAACCCCACCTTACAGAAGACAAAACTTTCTTACATGCTCAAATTCAGATGCCCAGCCATTAGCACCATGTTGTTGTTCAAATGATTGGACCCAAGCATTGGGGTCAGCATGTCCTACTCGGTTTTGTGCAAACTCATTAATCCATCCATCTGCAACATGAGGCACAGGTTTCATAGCTAATGACTCATTCCAATACTCCTCAAGCTCGGGATATCTTCCAGGAACAGGGCCCCTTGCCCTAACATGATTATCAATTTCTAAAGAAGACAACAGAGCATTAACCTGATGAATAAGACAGTTAATTAGTCATACAACAGTTATAGGAAGACAAAATAGATAAACAACGGAGAGCACAGACGTATTTTGGCACATTTGAATAACTGAAGGACCAAAGCAACACAGTACAATCTTACAGTTGAAACAACACTCTTTCCACTCACTCATCAAACATAGTATTCAGTCTGTGGAGTTGAAACAAAAATTACTTTTATTTCTTGCTCATAAATACCAATCCACAATCTTCCAAGTCTCAAATCTGTTTGGATTTTCAAGTTACAGTTATGAAAGTCTATCAATTTGCTCCTTTTTTTAATCAAGCAAGAGAATTTTCATTCATAAACATGGCAGTAACAACCATATACAAGAGATATCCCAAAAAGTAGAGAATTTACAAAAAGATACAATTATCTACAACCTCCACCCAATCCTATATACAACAAGGGACTTCCCGTGAGCACCAAAAGAAAATAAGGGAACGAAGACAGCTTTAACTGGGAAAAACTTGACCCTACACTTTCAAAAGTTCTCCTATTTCTCACTGCAAACAACCCACATTAGTGCAAGTGGAACCGCGTTCCATGCCGTATCAGTTCCCTTTCTATAGTCCAAAAAGAGATGAAACGAAAATTTTGTAAATGCAACAAGTTCGAAAAGTCTATCACATAGCAAATGCATATAGAAAATAATATAACCACAATGAATTATGGTGGATGGGAAATACAGTTCGCAAACATCATTATTCACACATCACATCAGCAAAGAATATAAGCTACT